>PVJH01004141.1:0-129652 GCA_004026705.1 Nesogale talazaci
ATTTGCTCCTGTGTGCTCTGATGAGATACAGCCTTCTCCCAGATTTCAGTGCTGTCCTCTGACACGAATTCTTTGGAGTGCGGTGGGGGGCACTGAACATGTGGTTGGAATTGGGGCCCGGCCCCTCAGACCTCTCTCTTGGTTCCCTGCTTCATGCCAGGTGTGTTACATTCATGACTTGGAGCACCGGGTTGAAGTCTTGTCCTCTTTCCCTGTGGAGATATATACAATACCCCCCCCTTTTCTTCTGTTGCCCATGTCTCCTCCCTTCCCTTTTTAGTTGGCCATCATATGTATCCCTGGATTTGGCTTGGCCCCTGCTATACCATCTGGATCAGCTTTTCCTCTATATCCCTTTTGCATTGGGGGGGGGGGGTGTCTAATTACTAGAGATACCTGCATTCCAATCACTTCTGTCGTGCAGAAGGCCACTGTGGGTTGGAGCTAGCATCAACTTCATCACATGCGCAGGTAGCTGTCGCTTCATCACAGGAGTCTGTTTCCATTCCCCATCAGAGTTCAGCCAAACTTGAGCGGTTCTGAGGTCTTCCAGGTGAACCCCTCCTGTGGTACCATTTTTACAAGGCCTGCTTCTCTCAGGTGATTTCACTGGGGGTTAAATATTCTTTTCTGTAGTGCCAACCTTAAAAGCTTGAGAAGCACCAATCTAAAGGTCATTCTGAAGGAAGCTCACTTATTAGTTCCCCAAAGAAGGACCCTTCAAGGTCAGGGTCAGGGAGTTCTGGGTTTAGACCAAGGATGGCCCTTTAATAACAGGTGGGCTCTCCCCCACCCCAGAATCAGTTTTCCTTTTTCTCCTTTTTCTCTCTGATTTTTAAAAATATTCAAGCCCCGATGAGGAACGAATTCCCCAGAGCAGAATGGAGATGACCCCACAGAGCACTGTGCTCTGTTGATGGGAATGGCTTTTACCTTCTGGAAAGAGAATAGGCCACAAAAGATCAATCTTTTCTCTGTTGTATCTCTTTCAAGTTGAACTGCATCGGACAATGAGTGGATTAAAAAAAAATCCTGTGGCCTGGTGTGCCTCAGATGCGTTTGCCCATTTTAACATCATTCTCCAAGTTATATAAAACTGGAGAACAAATGCCCGTGCCGTCTGCATGGTGAGCAGTTTACTTCCCAGGCAGGGATTGCATTTGTAACAAATCTCCTCAGAGATGCATTTTGTAAGTGAAGTGAAGAAATCATTAGCGAAGCAATATTTGAAGAAGAAGACTGGCCCGGTTCTGAAAGCAACTCTATTTTAACCTTTAAAAGATATCATTTCACTTACCAGGCTGCTTATTACAATTACAGTGTTTTTCTTGGCCCTTGGCGCCATTAAACATATGTTTTATAGCAAGTTCCCAATTACATTATCCTGACAGGCAGGCTCATAAGGGCATATTATAAACTAGAGAGACTGCAAAGTGGTAAACTGGCCCTCATTAAGTTTATGGTTTTATTACCTTGTTTAGGGTGCTTTCTCTCCCCTTCCTCTCACTGGCTTTCTTTGGTGACGTTTAAATTATAAGAAGCAAGGGGACACTCTTGCACTTCTTTTCCTGGTGCCTGGTGGACTTGCTGGCAAGGAGGCCCTTGAGGGATGGACGGAGAGCGGAGTTGTGTTCCTCCCACCTTCCCCCCACTCTCCGTTACCGTCTATTGCTTTCCTTCCCAAAAGGTTATCTGTACCCCTTTGGTGTTAAACGTCATTGGACTGGTTGCTCTTAGAGATGAGATTGTCATAGGCTCACAAGTCCATTTAGATGACTGGCCCTTTAATAAATGATGTGCTTCACCCTCCCCCCACCCCTCTCACCACCCCCCCACCCCCACCCCAAGCTGGACATCTTTGCTGATCTGCAGAAGGCAGGTCCTTTGCACCAAGGCCACAGCCAGTCTCCCGGTGAGGCTGAACTAGAGCTTCTCAGCACAGGACGCCCAATGCTTCTAATTCACAGACCCTCACACACCCACAGATGTATTTCTATCTCCATACTTTTGACAAAGGAATCAAATCAGCTTGAATTTTTGGAAAATGCGCTATCATTATTGGATGGGGAAGGGGCATTGTGCTCTGAGGGGCAAATATCAGCTGGCCATTGCTAATTATAGGTCTGAAAAAAAAATGGCCGTTTGTTGCTTCCGAGCCCAGACAGAATCGGTGGATGTTGATTATGAAGGGCTATTATATATTGATAGGTTAGGATTTATTACTGAAAGTATGAACCGATCGCTCTGGATTGGATGGTAGTCGGGCACTGGGGAATCAGTCTTGGAGCTGTTAGACCAGGGTAATCTATCAGAAGGAGGGGAGTGTATTCTATCAATTAAGGAACAAGCAATTCTACTGATTTGCTATTGGCAGACTAATAGAGGTAATGGGTTTTCCTAGACAGTCCAGGTACTGTACAGCCGAGTTGGGGAAAATAGTGACATTAGACAAATAGAAGAGCAGTTCATTAAACGTGAATGAAGGCTGCGGTGGGAGAGGGTGGAGGACCTCAGACTCGGGCATAGCTTGTGTGGGGCTTGCCCAGGCAGAGAACGGCAGCTGTGCCAACAGGAATGTGGCTGCCCTTTGCCTTTCTACAGTCGATAAACCGATGGTCTTGGGAGACTCGTGGGAGTCTTTGGGTGGGAAAGTGCCTTACCCTGTGGGCCACTCAGCGAGTTCTACTATGGTCTGCATTACAATCCCCCTTGCCATGTGAGTGGCTTACGACAATGGGCATTTGTCTTTCTTGCTCTTGGGTCTGTGGCTTCTTGGGGGTTTAACGGGTTGTTGAGGAGCTGGCTTCAGGCTATCGTTTAGACTCTCTGATTCACCAAGGGCCTGAGAAGAACATGGTCTTGTCTATATTCTGCTCTATCCCCTGGGCACTGCAGTGAGGCATATGCTATACCATCCAGGTCAGACTTAACAAGCACATTCAACCATCGATCACATTGCTCGCATGGAGTCACCGGTTCAAGTCAAAACCCAGGGGGGATGAAGTCTACTTGGCTCCATGTAAAAGTGGCCACTGTTGTCTTAGGTGCCATTGACTTGATACTGACTCAGTGATCCTCTGCATGTCACCCAACACAAAGTCATCCACTTCATAAGGGGCTCTGCTGTGAGAAACCATGCAGTTCTAAGAAGATTAAGAGCTCTTTACTCAGGACCCAGCTGTGATACAGAGGAAATGAAGTTTCCTCTGGGGTGTAGTCTACTTCCTAGATATGTAGACACAACAGAAACGCTTCTTTGTTTTTTGCTTAGTCTGAATCCTGTATCGGATGGCTCTCTGGTTCTTTGGCCTGCCATATTGCCCTGGTTGATATTGCCCTGACCTTGAGTCATCTGCCCCTACAGTCACAAGCCTGTCTTGCTGACCTTGGACTCTTTCTCCTCTGCAGTCACCAGTCTGTGGTGTGCCAGTAGATCTTGTATTTACCTGCTTCTGAAAGTCCTCGAGTCAGAAGTCTCCAGCTTAGCGTCTGACCCGTGAACTTAAAACCTGCCTGCACTTAGGTTCTTCTACTTTTATAAACCTGCCTGCACTTAGGCTCTTCTACTTCTATCATTATATAAGCCATTTTCTTGATGCAAAATTTGCTTTCTATCTATCTATTTATCTATCTATCTATCTATCTATTTATCTACCTATCTATCATTTATCTATTTATCTGCTTGCTTCTGTAGAGAGCTAGCCTGTGATACCTATCAATCCATCTCATTGAGAATCTTCCTCTTTTTACTGACCCTCCCCTTGACCAAGCCTGGTGTCCTTTTCCAGGGACTGATCTTTCCTGACAGCATGTCCCACATACCTCAGACGAAGTCCTGCCACCCTCACTTTCAGGGATCCTTCCGTTCGTGACTTCTTTCAAGACAGATTTGTTTATTCCACAGTGCTTTCAATAGTCCTCACCGGGACCATAATTCAAATGTATCGGTTCTCCCTTGGTTTTGATCCAGCTTTCACATGCACATGAAGTGACTGGAAATCCTACACTGGGCGCAGGCACACCTCAGTCTTCCAAAGGACCTCCCTGTGTTCCACCTTTTTTACAGAGGTTTGCTCCAGGAGATAGGCCCAGTGCAATATGCCATTTGGTTTCTTGACATTTGCTTCCATGGTCATTGATGGTGGCGCCAAATGAAATGATACCTACTTCCCTTACAAGGTATCGAATACATGTTATCCATGATTCCATCCACCACGCCTGTCATCTTTGGTGCTAGATGGCACTTGTTGAGGTTGAGTTTGGATGCCTCTCCTCCCATTTACCGTATCCCAGGGCAGTACCCTTGCCCCAACAGCAGAAATGCCTGTCCTCAGTTGATCATAAAAGCGATGTATAGTGCAGGTCATAAATGGCTTGTACATTTAATCTAATTTGATGATACGATCTTTACACTAATGCCAGTTTTCACCGAAGAAGTCACCAGTGGATGCCTTTGTCCTCCCCAGTCTGTCAGAGACTTACTGGTACTTTCCATAAGTCAAGGCTGTTGACAACCTAGAGATGAAGACGATATGGCAGCGACCCATCTAAATTGAGGCAGAGAAGACAACGAGGGCCAGGCAAGGGGTTCGTAAGTTACCCCCCTCAGAATAAGCAGTGGGTAAATGTTGTAGGAGGGGTGGTGCTAGATTCTGTTCAGGACCCACTATTTATATATATGAACTAAATTAAAATTATTGTTGCAAAATCTCTGAAACCTCATTGAGCAGTAAGATTGAACTGTGAAGCTACTGTTTCTTGGCATAGCCTCCATCTGGGTTTATAGACATCTTCATGCAGGCGATAGTTACATCTCTCCAGCCCTTCCCTGAAGAATTCGGCACTCTTCGATTTTTTTTGGGGGGGGGCATCACTGCTCTCCGGTGGTGGGAGTAGGAGGCCCAGCCCCACTGCTGGAATTGAGCCTCCGTCCCAGTGGGCCGCAGTCCCGCGCACAACCACTATGTCACCGGGGCTCGGTCCCACTCTTCGGTTTACACTGACTAAAAACAGCAATTGAAGCACCTCCAAGGGACTCACATCTTGTTCCTTTCCAAGGTTCTTTGAGTTTGGGGAACAAAATGAAGTCTGAAGGGACAAGATCAAAACTGAAGGAGTGGGTGTGGTAAGTTTTTCCAATGAATTCATGGTAGGAGAGCCTTTGTTACCACAGCAGAATAAGCAGGTACTTTGTCATGCTGGAAAAAATTCCTCAGTGCACCTTTCTTGGTCTTTTTTTCATGAATACAAAATTACTACATTGGGATGTGGGAAATACTGATCCTAAAAAACAGTTGCCATAACCTGAAGTACTTACCTCTCTGCCTTGAATTTGACAGAAGTCACTTTTTGATTGACACTTACTCTCTGGAGTCCATTGGTAAATCCAAGACGTGGCCTCAGTTAGGACTCATTCATCTTCATTCCCTTTAACATTGCATAAGGGATTTATGGAAAGATCAACATGTTTTTATGTAATACTTTTGGCACCCACAATGCCAAACCCTTGCTGAGGCCAAATGTTCACTTAAAACTGAAAATGCCGACCCCCGTGAGATGCCAATGGTGGCTATCACATTCCTGTTGATTCAATCCCATTTTGTGACCAGTGACTGGACTTTAGTCACAGTTTCTTCTTTCCTTGACATTGATCATCTTCTCTGAGGTCATCTTCTGAGTTCGTTCTGACTTAGTGGTTACACATTGAGGGGCTGAATTCAAGGTTAGCAGTTCAGATCTGGGACTGTGCTCCAAGGGAGAAAGATAAGGTTTTCTATTCCCGTGAAGAGTTATAGCTTCAGAAATCCACAGGGACAGTTGTGCCCTCTATAGGCTTGCTTGAATCAGGATTGAGTCAGATTACTACTCAATGCCAAGAAGACCGACATCCACACAAATGGACCAATAGGTAGCATCATGATAAACTGAGAAAAGTATGAAGTTGTTAAGGATTTCGTCTTTCTTGGATCCACAATCAATGCTCATGGAAACAGCTGTTGGCCCATAGCTTCTTATGCATGTGAAAGTTGGACTTTGGAAAATGAAGACAGAAGGATTGATGAGTTTGAATTGCGGTGGTGGAGAAGAATGTTGAAAGTATCATGAGCTATGAAAAGGACAAACCACTCTGTGCTGGGAGAAGTGGAGTCAGAGGGGTCCTTGGAGGCAAGGTAAGACTTCGTCTTATAAACTTTGGACATATTTTCAGGAAAGACCAGTCCTTGGAGAAGGACATCATGTTTGATAAAGTAAAGGGGCAGCAAAAAAGAGGAAGTCCCCCAACTGGCTGAATTGACCCAGTGACCACAGCAAAGAGCTCCAGGATGGCTCCAGCTCTGTGAGGATGGCACAGGACTGAGCAGTATTTCGTTCTGTTGTGCATAAGGTCACTGTGAGTCAGAGCTGATTTAACGGCACCTGACAACAGCAACAACCGCTTAACACATTAAAAGTTGTGCAGTGATCACTGCCATCAATTTTAGAACACTTTCTTCATTCTCATGCTCTTTGGAGCCCTAATGGCATAGTGGTTATTTGTACTATGCATGAGACATCAGCAGTTCAAAGCCACCCAGTGCTTTCTGGGAAAGAGAGGAGACTTTTTACTACTATAAAGAGTTTCAGTTTCTGAAACCCTCAGGAGAAAGCTCTGTCCTGCCCTAGAGGGTCTTTGTGAGTTGGAATTGACTGAATGGCAGTGAGGTGGGCTTTTTGGGTAAGTTCACCATTTCCCACCAACTTCCTCTGCTATAACCCTAAGAAACTATCAATCTACTTATTGCCTCCTTAGATTTATCTGTCCTGGATTTTGTGTAAAGAAAAACATTCAAAACACAAAAATCAAAAGCTTCCCAACAACAACAACAGCTTAATAAAACAAAACTCAGAAACACCTCAATCCAAAAGAAAGAAGAAAATAATACAAACTAGAACAAGATTAAAGTGTGTAAACAAGGAGAACAAATGATAAGGTGTTAAATTTTAATCCAACTACATCTGCATTAGCATACATTCCAATGCTCTTTGTCTGGTTGAGAGACTATTCACTTTCCTGGTCAAGGTCACTGGGAAGTCACCAGAGCTTTCATGTATGTGGGAACCCTGCCAATGGATTTTGGGCTTTCACTGTTATCCACAGCCTTCTGTAAACTAGAATTAAGTTCTAATACAGTTGTGGCAATCATGTACTTTGGTGTCAATTTCATGATGGAAAATATAGGTGTGGAGTCTAGCCTGCCAATCTGGAAATAGACAATGAGACCTCTGTGTGGGCATGGCTTTCTCCTGAGAATTCTGGGAAATCTAGTGGTATTTCTCCATGGAGGAGAGAGACTCATCTACTCAGTCCCATGGAGACTCACTAATGACAATACACAAGGTTGAGTCTCTTTGAGACGCTCTACTGACAAGATAAGATGGCAGCATGCTCATAGACCCTGAGTCCTGGGAAAGCCATGGAGAAGCCACATGGGTCTACCCTGATGGAACCAGACCGCTGGGACTGGAGAAGATGCTTCTACCACCACTGGATACACAAGACTTTACACCCAATGGCCTATGATTGTCCTGGCATCATTGCATGTGCTTTGTGAGTCTGAAGAAGACTTTGTAGACTAGTATTGGACATATGGGCTAATATTGGACTTATGACATTGGACTGGACTGGGTTGGGATCCTTTCTCAATGTTCCTTTCCTCTTATATATAAACCTTTCCCTTATATCCATATGTATGTTTATGAATTTGTTTCTCTAGTCTACCTGGACTAACACAACAGTTCCCTCATCTACCTTTGGATTTTAATAATTTTAGTAATTGCAATCCTTTGATCATAAAGATTTGTGTGGGTTTTTTTGTGGCAACTTAGCTGATGCCTCACTTAGATAACTGCTTGTCTTTTTAAAATAGTTTTATTGGCATATAATTCATACATAAAATTCAATAGTTCAGTCGTATTAAAAAGAATCTTGCAATCATCACCATAAGCAATTTTAGAACATTTTTTTTCTTTCTTATCATCATTGCTGTTAACTTCCCATCTTGTCCTCTCCTGCTATGTCCCTAGATAATTATTGATCCAGGTACTGTTTCCATTGATTTAACTCTCCTGGATTTCATATACAGAAAATCACACAAAACAAAAACAAGAAACAACCCCCCACCACCAATGAAAAAATACAACAGAACAAAGTGTCAATTTAAAAGAAACAGAAAATATTAAAAAGTGGAACAAATTTAAAATGAATTAAAGGGAGGAGCCAATGAGGAGGTGTTATATTTTAACCCAACTGCATCTACCATAATGGACTTACAATGTTCTCTGCCTGCTTAGCAAGACTAGTCACAAGTCTGGACTATGGTCAGAGGGACTCACCAGAGGTTTCATTCATGTGGAGACCCTGTAAATGTAGATGTAGCCTCCACAGTCTTCTGCAAACCGGATGTTCAGAATTTAAGCTCTGTGATTATTTTTTCCTTCAGTTTAGATTTTATTATTTACAATCCATGGGTTGCAGAGGCTGGTGTGCTTCTTCTATATGAACTTAGTTTATGCCTCGCTTAGAGGGATGCTTTTTAAAAAAAAACAAAAAAACAAATCTTTAAGACCCCAAATGCCATTTTTTTCCCCTGATAGCTTTGCTCCATCCAATTTCTTCACCACACTGCTATAGTATCTTCAGTGATATTTTCATGAGGGTGATTATTGAGATGGCCATGTCATAAGAACATATTTTCCCCTCAAATTAAGGTTTATGATTAATTACAAACTCAAAATCCATTCATATTTCTATAGTCTATATATGTCTCTGGTCCACTCTAGAGACACACTCATTTTATTGGGGAATATTATAAACCATCCCTATTGATGCTATTAATAGCATCACTAATTTAGTCAATGGTAAAGAATTTAATATACTGTTGAGAAAAGGAAGAGATGCATACATGTTCAGAACAAGGTTTTAGACTGAAATGTACTGATTTTTGACTTGTACAGATAAAACCTTAAGTAACTGGACTCTTTATGCAAACAAGGAGTGTGGGAGATGAAGCAAAACTTTTAATAATGCTCATTCACTAGCAGAAATATGCCTGCTGGACTAACATGTCATCGAAAAGCAAATGAAATATGAAAATAGCAGATATATGGTAGTCTTAAGTTGCCACTTATTGCGCACCCTCAAAGCAAGAGGTTAGAACCAAAGTTCAGTGACTTCCAAATCCACACCATTGAGAGAGGAGTCATCTGCTTTTCCTTACATCAGGGCGTTTCAGCCTTCAGTCTAAGGGAGTATTTCATAGGACATCTGCTCTTGGTTCTGCCACTTAGTCATACAAAGTTCTTTGTAGCTTAGGGATTCTTCCCTACAAATTTCTCAATTGGCCTTCCCCATAAATCTTGCAATGGCTGCTAGGTGACACAAACAAAGCATAAAACACATCGGGTGTAAAGAAACAGGAAAGAGGAGGATTCCTGATTCTCATAGTCTGCGCTACACTTATGAGTTGCTTGTGAGGATTAGGAAAATAAAAAACCTACCGCTACCCTGACTGTATGAATGAGCAAGGAAGGTTTTGAAACAGCAGCAGCCTATAAGAGAGGGTGCAGTCATGCCATGGACTTCCCTGGGGCCATTCTTTTTTCCATCTGCACTTAAGAGACCAACCCAGTGCCTGGCTTATAGTAGATGCTTCATAAAGATTGAAAAATCTAATGCAAATCCATCTGTTATTTTGCCACTTCAGGGAGATCATAGAAGGGGATAAGAACACTGCAGAGGACAAGGAGCTGAGCTGTAAGATTGGGTTTGCCACTTGACCTCGTGGGCACCAAGATTTGATACTTAAAATGCCACTTTCTGCCTATGCCCTAATCAATCAATAGCACACACGTGATTGGGTACCAAGGTTTTGAGGCATAATATTTTATTAGCACACAATTGCCAGTCACGTTACTGGAACCAACCTGGAAACAAATAGTCCACACCAGAGGCTGTTGCTCTGACGCAGGGCAGTCCCAGGTGTGTTGGAGGAGGCACGTGCCTCATGGACCTCACAGGGGCAGCTTCTCTAGAAGCTCACTGGCAGCATTTTTGTTCCCTGGGCACTTTTGCGTGACTTCAAGGCACCGGACTTTCAGTTAGTTCTCCAGTACTTACCCATTTGCACCATGCAGGGGGCTCTACTTGAAGGCGGCTCTTGCTATTGTCACAGGGTTTGCTACCTCATCCACTGATTTTCGCACCTTGCCAGAGGACAGTGGTTGTCGCCCTGTGGGTCGCGACCCCTTTCAGGGTCAAAAGACTTTTTTACAGAGGTTGCCTAAGACACTCGGAAAACACCTATTTCTGATGGCCTTAGGAACCAAGACACCACTCCTCTGTCTGTCTCCCAGGTGCAGATATACCCACATGTGAGTACCTGACATGACGACTCTTTCCCATGCTTCAAGACACAATTTTACATATTTGTCATGAGAAATAAGTATTTCATTGGTATATAGCTACATATTGTTTTGTGATTAATCACTATGCTTTCGTGAGGCTCAAATGGTAACAATGAAAATACATCCTGCCCATCACATATTTACATGACGATTCATGTAAATACATATAACAGTAGCAAAATTACAGCTATGAAACAGCAAAGAAAATAATTTTATGGCGGAGGGTCATCACAGCATGAGGAACTGTCCGGCATGAGGAAGCTTGAGAACCACTGCCTTAGGAGATTTTGGTACATTATGGGTTCGAATCCCTAAGACTCATTTTCTCTTCTGACCTCTTTCACAGCTTCCAGCTTCCCTACTTGGAAACCCCCAGACTCCTTATCATGAATGTTTCCCAACACCCCGCTAGCCCTCTCTTAATTAATTGCATCATCTACTCTACACAGAACTGCCAAATCCCCCGAGATAGCTTCTCTTCTCTCCCTTTATCCCACATGTAATTAACAACATCCTGTCAATTTTTTTTGCCTTAAATATTTTCTCAGTCCCTTTCCTCCTTGCAGTCCTTGAGCTCACTGCCCCCACTCAGGCCCCTGCCATCTCTTGCGGGCGCTCTTACACTGGCCTGCCACCTGGTTTTCCTGCCTCAGGCCTTCCCCTCTCTGCTCTATCTGGAGGGGCTCAATTTAAAATGTTAATCTGGCCACTCAAGTCCCTTGTCTGCAGTCACCTCCGGGTAAGGATAAGCTCCTTATGAGCACAGAAGATCTTTCCTGCCCTGCCCACCTCCCAGTGACATCTCCTGCTGCTCCTTGACTAACATTTCAGGCCCCGCAGAGTGCCCTGCACAGACCTTGCTCTTCCATGCTCCTGGGGCTATTGGGCTTTGATTTTCCAGCTGCCTTTTTGGCCCCCATGCCTCCTATTCTCTCTGCCTCTCGCTGGTCCAGTGTCATCTCCTCTGGATGGGGCCAGTGTGGTGTTCCTTCTCTGGGTTTCCGCGGCAGCTCAGGTATGCCTCCAGGAGCAGTTTTAAAATCATTTCTCTCTGCTTTCCCACCCCAGAGCCCCGGTGACACTGTAGACGGAGGATTTAGTCACACATGTCCCGGCACCCTTTCGAATCAGTCTGGTGCCACAGAGGGTGGTAAGTGTTGGGCTAACTGAAAGATTAGCCGTTCAAACTCGCCAGAAAGAAAGCAGAGGTTGTCTGCTTCTGGAAAGATTTATCGTCTCAGAAACTCTATTTTGGATTGTTATCAGTCAGAATCAGACTCAACTGCAATGGGATCCAGCCAACTTTTTTTTTCTTTGGCCCTAGGAGCCCGAAGCGCACAACTGGTTTGCGGGCGACCGTTAACCAAAGGCTCACAGTTCCTGACGATCTGCTTCTAAAGTAAAAATAAAATAACAATCACAATAGAATAAAACCAAACTCACTGCCATCGAGTCAGGGCTGACTCACAGTGACCCCCTGCGGGTTTCTGAGACTCTAACTGTTCATGGGAGGGGAAGCCCAGTCTTTCTTTGGAGATGCTGGCTACTTCCGGCGCTCACCATGCAGAGTGCAGCCCAATTTGTCCCCACTGTATCTCCAGGGTCCTTCAATAATGAAGGGAGTTCAGCGGAGCCTATGGAACTGCTCTGCCCTACAGCCCGTGGGGTCCCCATGCATGTAGGGCTGACTCCACAGCACTTACTTGCAACCACCCCTCTTCTTCCCTGAACAGGCTGTAACAATTTGATTAGCAACTAAAACCATCGTCGTCAATTAATTTTGACTCGTGGCAACTGCTGTGCTAAAGAGAAGAACTGCCCTCTCCAGGGTTTTTCTGACAAACGTAGATCACCAGGCCTTTCTTTCACGATGCCAGTGGGTGAATTTGAACTGTCAACCTGCGGTCTGTTGTCAGCCGTAAGCCATTTGTGCTACTCGAGACTGCAACATCACTTCAGAACAGGACACTTTTAGTTTTGTTTTAAATTCATCGTGCTACCTCCAAGACCTTCCCTAGTGCCCGATGCACAGACACGACTCAGGACGTAGTTGTTGGATTGAACAGAATTTTGACTGTAGTTTCCTCGTTTTTCCTACCTTTAATTTACCAGCCTTCAGCGATGAGAAGTCAGTTTGAGGTTGAGGTTTTCTTTTGGAGCCTAAAATTGGTACATTTGTCATTGTGCACTTAACCAAAAAAGAAAAAAAAAATCAACTTTGATTTTTTTTTGGGAGGGCTACATTTGAAGTTGAAAGGTTGACGTATGCAACATGATAAAAAGTGGTGGTCTTTTCAAATGATTTTGCTTTAACCTTCCCAATAAAACAAATGAACTGTGTTCCTGGGATTTCGACTTGCTGGTTTCTCTTTGACGCTAAAATGAAATGAATGTGCAAAGGCACAAAAACAGTATGTCTCCTCAATTGGATAAAAGCTCAGCTTTATCTCCCTTTGCCCCTTTTATTTTCACAATACTAAAGATATATGAAAAATGGCAGGGGCTGGTGAATTTTTAGAAAAGGTATCAGTTCCCACTCACTTTCCATCCCAGCGCCCGCCCTGGTGTAACCTTGACCTCCTCTTCCTCTCACCTCTGTGAACACTTCCCAGCATTGGCTTCCTTCTGTTCCCAGAAACCCACAATAGCTTCCATACAATGGAAAGCCCTCTGTGACATCATCTTTTCTTGGAATTTTGTCTCTGGGGCCTGTGTGGGGCTTGATCTAATCACTGGACAATATCTGCGGGGCCAGTGGTCCCCAGAAAGACCCATCCCCAACTGCTCTCCAGGAGTCCTGCTGTCCCCCAGCTCTCATGGACTCCACACAGGTGGGGCTTTGAGTAGAGGGTTCTAGCAGGAAGGGTGTCCTGAAGTATGTGTGTGTGTGTGTGTGTGTGTGTGTGTGTGTGTTGCACTTCTTGGTGGTGGGAACGTGGACAGAGAGAAAGCACTTCTTTTCAATGGCATTCCCATCACCATCTCTCTCTCTCTCATCCCGTTGCATCTCTGGATGACAGTCAGTAAGCACCAGGGTTGCCCAATATCTACAAACTATTGAAAGGTACTACTTTGGGAGCATGAGCTCAAAGAAAACCACTGATGCCCTTGTTTCTCTTTAGGTTTGCTAAGAGATGGGCCATGGAGTTGCAGTTGCCTTAGTGGAAATGTGTGATCTGTGTGTTTGGGTGTGTGTGCCCATGTGGCCTGCATGTGTGGGTGTATGTTTACGTGAGTACATGCTTGAGTGTGAGTTTGTGAAACTGCCTAAGTGAAAATATTTTAAAATATGTTGTGCAGGGGTGTATGTACATATGAGTTTCTCTCTCTCTCTGTATGTGTGTATGTGAATGTGTGATCTGTGTCTGTGACTGTTTATGTGACTGCATGTGCAAGTGTGTTTGCGTGTGGGTGACGGCAGTGCTTGAGTGTGCTATGTGTGCTCAAGTGTCTATGTGGATGCATAAGGAACCATATTTGTGTGACTGTGAGTTTCTATGAGCTGATGTCTGTCTGGACGCGTGTGTGTGTTCGGAGATGTGGCAGTCATGTGCTTATGTTAATTTCATGATTGAGATGTAGGGGTTGAGTCTAACCTGTTAATCTGGAGATAGCCATTGAGTAGTCAATGAGGCCTCTATGTGGGTATGGCTTTCTCCTGAGACTTCTGGGAAATCTCACAATATTTCCCCTCGTGAAGACGAGAAGCTATCTTCCCCAGTTGTTGGGAGTTAGTCTCAGAGATGATAAATCACAGACAAGACGACAGGGTCTGAGAAGCGGGAGGAGCCGGAGGAGAGGCCACATGGCTTTGCCCTGATGGAGCCAGACCTCTGAAGCTGGAGCAGCATGCTGTTAATGGGCCCTGGGCCCTGGAAGGGAGGAGCCATGGGGAGACCCCTGCCAGCACCGGGATTCTGCACCCACTGACTTGTGAGTTCGTGAGTTGGAAGGAGACTTTATAGACTGATTTCAGGCATATGGGTTAATATAGGACTTAGGATTTTGAACTGGACAGGGCTGGGATGCTTTTTCAGTGTTCCATTCCTTTTGTATATAAACCCTTTCCTTATATCCATATGCGTGTCTATGAAATTTGTTCCTTTAGTCTACCCGGACTAACACAGGAGATACAGTATCATGAAAAGGAGTTTCCTTCTTTAGCTTTCATGTATTTCCTAATTCCTCGGTCATCTGGAGTGGCAGTAGCATGACTTTAATGCCTTCATAATCTCCACTATGATCCTCTTCATCATCCAAATTATCCACAGCCCACAGATAAGCAGCAGGCTTCCTATGGCCACTTCCCACCATGCTTGTGGTCACCAAGGTCCTCTTGAAGAGATGTGTTAGACTTGCTTCTGTTTCTATAATGAGTTTTTAATGAAGGACCAGGCAGAAAGGAAACAACCAAGCACACTGAAGACTGAGAAGATGTCTCATAGATCCCTAGGTGGTGCAGATATGAGGATGGAAGGCTTCCAGACAATCTCTGGCCACATGAACTATAGATTGTTTTCTAGAAGCTATATAGACACAGACCTATGTGGAGAGGGACTGTCTAAAGGCACTGTCTTGAGCAGGATATAATTGCAGAATCGATGTGGGATAATATTTCTAAGGATGGTCGTAGCATTACCTACCTGCTTGTATTCTGCCTTCATGTGACCAAATCATCCTTCCATGAAAAGGTGAAGACTATTTAAATCAAACTGTGTGGAGAGGCCCAGATGGGCGAAAATTGAAGCATTCAGTTGACAGCTCAAACTGAGCTTCTAGCTAGCACCCAGCGCCAAGTGTCAGCCCATTTCAGTGCTGGAAGACTTAGTCATAGTGGTTGTCACCTAAAGCAGAAGAATCACCTAGGTGAGCCCAGCCACCCATACAAGTCTGAGTGGTAACATATAGTTTTCCTTGCTTGGGAGCCCCAACTTTGGGATATTTGTTAGGCAGCAAGAGGTAACCAACCTGAGAGATGAAGTGACAGCTGCAAGAGTGAGGTCAGCGAAGAACAGGTGTTTTTCAAGTGCTGAAGAGGCAGCAAAAAGGAAGTTGCGTAGAAGGCAGACAAAGGAGAAGGCCCATGCCATCCTTATTTCTTCCTGATGAAGAAAATTTATGACAATTTCACCTTCACCCAAAGCCAAATTATTAAAGAAAATGTTCATACCGGTTATTTTTGAGTCATGATTGATTTCTATTAAACATGTCTAAAAGTAACCCTTATTATTTCTTTTTTTTCTCCTTAAAACTATCTCTTTAATATATGAAAAAGCAAAGACTTCACTCTGATGACTAAGTTGCATTTATCTCACACCGTGGTCTTTTCAATGTCCTAATATATAGAATTTAAATCAAGGCTAGGTTATGTCAAATATTAATAGAATAAACTAATAGATTAACAGTCCATTTTTATAGTAGCAAGATGTACAACTGAATATGATAATATGAACATAATTATTATACTTTTAGTATAATGATACTACAAATTGCTAAAATTGTTGTGCTACAAATATCATTATTTAAATGAATGAAAAAATACACATGTAAACAGTAAGTGTGTGTTAGTCTGGGTAGACTAGAGAAACAATTTATAAACATGCATATGGATATAAGGGAAGGTTTATATATGAGGATTGGAACATTGAGAAAATATCTCAACCCAGTCCAGTCCAAAGTCATAAGTCTGATTTTAGTCCATATGTCCAATACCAGCCTGTAAAGTCTTCTTCAGACTCACAAAGCACGTGCAACAACACCAGGACAATCACAGGTGAGTGGGTGCAGAGTCTTGTGTGTCCGGTGGCAGTAGAAACATCTCAGCACTTGCAGGGGTCTCCCTATGGCTTCTCCAGCCCCAGAGGTTTGGCTCCAAAAGGGCAAGCCCATGTGGTCTCTTCTCTGGCTCCTCCATTCTCCAGGACTCAGGATCAATCAGCATGCTGTCATCTCGTCTTGTCAGTAGTTCATCATCTCGGAGACTGAGTCAATTCTCTCTTCTCCAATTGAGAAAAACCACGAGACTTCCCAGAATTCTCAGGAGAAAGCCATGCCCACACAGAGGCCTCATTGGCTATCTCTAGAGTGGCCGGCTAGACTCTACCCCTACACTCCCAATCATGATATTTGCATCAAGTACATGACCGCCACTAAGTGTACAGTTGGTATGAATGTTATATAATATTAATTTAATATCAGAGTATTATCAATATAACTGGAGACATTTTATAATAGCAAGAATAATTCATTACAAAGACATCAAAATGGATATGAATGTATGCTCTAGTTTTTAAAAATAGCTAAAAATGTTATTGCCCCCTTGATTATCAGTAATGATGAGAGGTACTTTATGTTGCAGAGTGGAACTGTACTTTCAAAGATATCACTTTCAGAAACAGATTTCCAGTCTTTTCTTGTAAGGTGCTTTTGGTGAGTTAGAGGAACAAACCTTTCAATTTGTAGTTTAGTATATAAAAATTTGCAGTATGCAGGGATAGTTAAAAATATTTAACATTTTTAATTTTTCTTGCTTTATTATGGCATTAATCTGACAGATGTGGTTCTGCTACTTTTCATGAATATTTTTTATTTTCTTTTTAATTAAAAAAAATTTTTTTGGCATCACTGCTCTCTCGTGGGAGTGGGAGGCCCAGCCTTGCTCCTGGAGAGCTGCTGCTGGATTTGAACTGCCAATGCAGTGGGCCGCAGTCCCGCACTCAACCACTTGGCCACTGGGGCTCAGCCCACTTCATGAATATTAATGATAGTTTTACCCTATCATAAATCCCCATTGCTTGTGTAAATGGTGTCTACTCACCTAGAACTTTAATCTAGACCAGTCAACAATTCACATATGACAGTTCATAGCCAGCCTATACTTGTATAATTTCCTTTTATCAACTGTGTTTTAAATTCTATACCATTGGCTAAATTAATGACACTAGGAATACAATTACTGTATGCTCTAGAAAGGTGGTTGGTAACATTCTTTAGCGTAAAATGACAATGCTGTCTCTCTGGTTACCCTTGATATATGAATGGATTTAGGGATTTCACTTAATTTTAGGCCCACTCTAAAAACAATTAGCTTTTATGAGTTGGCCGTGCTTGATGCTTGCTCCCCAGGAAGAGCTAGCTGAAGATATAGGTGTTTCAGCAAAGTGTAGTGAAGAAACTAGATGGTGCCTGGTTATCAGAAAGAATAGTATGTGGGGTCTTAAAGGTTGGTATTCAAACAAGCAGATATCTAAGTGAGGCATCAATTAAATCCACATGGTAGAATAGCACCAGTATGTGTGATCCAAGGAGGGTAAAAAATATAACTCCAAACTGAAGGAAGGCATGGTGTCAGAGTTTAAATTGTGCCCTGGCTTGCAGAGGGCTATGGATAACAATATAAGGCCAAAATCCATTTGTAGGATCCACCCAAAGATTAAGCCTCAGATGAATCCACTTTGATCATAAATGAAAGCTGTGAATAGCCTTGTTATCAGACAGAGAGCATTGTAAAATCAAATATGGGAAGTGTAGTTTGGTTAAAATGTAGTATCTTATTTGATTTCCATTTCACCCCTATGAACATTTAGGTTTTTTAAAAAAATCATTTTATTGGGCAGATTTATTATTTCTATACATGATTTTATTAAAAACAGTTAGCGGGTTACTTATTTAGTTTTTCTGAACATGGAGCAGTACCTTAAGGCATGCGGTCCCTCATATTATGTCCCCCTTTGTGAGTATTAGCATGTCCTTAATTATTAGACAATCTACTGAGGGTCCCATTTACCATGTTTTTAACACACAGACATTCTTTTAATTTAGAGTGAATATACTTCACTGAGGTTAAATGTCATTTTCTCCAAACAGCAAATCCATTCTGTGAGCCAGGCTCCATTATGTTAGATCGGCTCGGAACCCAGAGCTCTGTGTCAGGCGTGTGCAAAACACTGGAACACGGGGGCCTTTCGCTCTTCTTACTTATCTACTACCAATAGTGTGTGTCAGAGTCTGCCACCCTATATGCCTCTCTTCCTTTCCTGGGAACATGGGTCACCTACCTTCCAGCTCTCTCTCAGGTCTGCGGGGTCATGTGTCTGTGGCTTTGCAAACGGGAGGGTGCTTTAAAGATGGCCATGCAGTTCTTCCTCCTTGCCCTTTTCCATGGCCACAGTTCTTTGGAGGCCGTCTGCTGGAGATGGGTGAGTCTCTGAAGGAAGATGTGCCACCCACTGCCACCACCACCCATTTCAATAACCTGCAGGAACTGGGACTCGAACATGAACTCAGTTTTTGTTCGGTTAGGCCACTGAGGTTTTGTGCTGTCTTTGTTATAACTGTTAACCTTCTCCGATAAATAGAGTAGACCACTCTAAAGTGCTCTGTAAACCGATCTGTCTTGGAAGAAGTATGGCCAACGTGTGGCTTAGAGGCAAGGAGGGAGAGACTTTGTCTTACGTTCCTTGAGCACATTTCCAGGAGAGACCAGGCCCTGGAGGAGAAGGACATCATGCCTGGTGAAGCGGAGGGGCAGGAGAAAGGGGAAAGCCCTTGTCACAATGCATCGACACAGTGGTGGCAGCAATGGGCTCAGGTGGAGGAAGAGTGGTCAGGATGGCCCAGCACCAGGCACTGTCTCCCTCTCTCCTGCACAGGAGCACTCACTATAGGTCGGAACTGACTCCGTTAAACAGCAGCAGCAACCTCCTCATTGACAATGCTTTTTCATATCTGTGACCGCATTTGATACCTGAAGACACTCTTTCAAACAGACAAGCTGAAAGTTTTGCCTATCTGTTTTTTGTTTTTGTTTTTTTTTTGGGGGGGGGGCATCACTGCCCTCTGGTGGGAGTGGGAGGCCCAGCCTTGCTCCTGGAGAGCTGCTGCTGGATTTGAACTGCCAAGCCAGTGGGCCGCAGTCCTGCACTCAACCACTACGCCACCGGGGCTCAGCCCTTTGCCTATCTTATAGAGGAGAAAATAGACACGAACAATGTTCTATGATCAGTAAATGGCAGGCCATGGGTTTACCTTCCAGTTCCGTCCTGTTTTACCTCTCCTGACTGCTTTCCTTGAATTCCGATTTAGTTTTCTGTGTGCTTTCATTTTGACTCAAGTTTCTGGAGTGACATATCACAAAGCAATGCTTTATCTCCCTCTTTTTCAACAAAAGAAAGGTCAAACTATAGCAATCCCTTTTTGTAAAGCCAAGGTAAGTCTGACAATCATTTCCATATGTTCCACAAGTAGGTCAAATAATAAAATGGATGGCTTATGCCAACGTTTCTCTAAATCTGTTCTGCAGAACACTAATCCTGAGAGAGAAGAAAAAACACCACCAAACCCATTGCCTCTGGGACAGAGTCGAGCTGCCGCATGGAATTCTGAAGGCTGTAATCTTTATGGAAGCAGACTGCTGTAGCCTTCTCCCCTGGAGTGGTTGGTGGTTCAAACTGCCAACATTATGGTTAGCTGCCAAACTCTTAGCGCCAGTGCCACCTAAGCTCCTTACGATGGAGAGATGGGCTAAAGAAAAAAGGGTTCTACTTAAAGAAGTCTGGTCAATTTTGGATAGTATATCTCCTCTTTGAAGATTAATAATACACATTTGCATGCTAAGGACTCTGAAAAGTCCTGCAGGCAAAGCAGCTACTCTCCAGCCATCTTTATTATAGAAATTCTTATGGTAGTAATACTTATTCTTCTAAATAACTTTCCCAAGCATGACTTTGATAACTGTGATTTAGATATTTACTTTCTCGAGCAGACATTCCAATGGGATTGAAGGTATTTTAAAGTTCCTTTTTTGTTGTTCCACGTGATTATTCTATTGACTTCAGTGATTAAAATGATTCATTAGCCAAATTATTTTTACCTGAATTTCAACATGGCAATCATGTACCTATGTCAATTTCATGATTGAGATGTAGGGGTGGAGTCTAGCCTGTCAATCTGGAGATAGCTAATGGGTAGCCAATGAGGCCTCAGTATGGGCATGGCTTTCTCCTGAGAATTTTGGGAAACCTTGTGATATTTACCTCATGGAGATGAAAGACCATCTCCCCAGTTCTTGGGAGTTGTTCCACCGACAAGACAAGATGGTAGCGTCCGAGGAAACAGAGGAGCCACATGGCCTTACCCTGATGGAACCAGACCTCTGAAGCCAGAGAAGCCACAGAGAAACCCCTGCCAGTGCTGAGTTGTTTCTATCACCAATGGATACTGCTGGTGGATCCTGAGCCCTGGAAACGAGGAGCCATGAGGGGACCCCTGCCAGCGCTGGGACTCTGCACCCACTGGCCTGTGACTTCATGAGTCGGAAGGAGACTTTATAGACTGGTATCAGACATATGGGCTAATATCAGACTTATGACTTTGAACTAGACTGGATAGGGATGCTTTCTTAATGTTCCATTCTTCTTGTATATAAACCTTTCCCTTATATCCATATGTGTGTCTATGAATTTGTTTCTCTAGTACACTAGTGGACTAACACACCCTTCTTCAAAATTACTAACTTTTGACTCTAGATTTTCAAGGATAACTGCAGTCATAAGACTTCTAAATTTCACTAACTATATTTACCAAAATATATCATATGATTCTTGGAACCAAGATAGAGAAATGCAGGTAAGATGATGGTGACTGAGACACTATGGAGGGGGTAGTGATGGTTACTTTTAGACTCTTCCCATTCAACAATTGTAGCAGCCACTGAAGGCGCATACTATCTGTATGCCAGTTGAAATGATGAATGATGTGACAATAGGAAGTCTCAGTAATACACTGAATGCCAGAACCAAGCTCCTTCAAAGTCTCAGACAAGGCTGAATTGAACAAAACACCATTTAACAGGGTAAATTTAGAGCTGTACCCTTAAATCTAGAAATTCAACTGTATAACTATAGGATAGTGTGACATGGATGAGTAGAACCCAATGTATAAAAAAGCAATCCCTGGGTGTTTTACTTGAGTGTACTTTCAATATGTAATCTTGTGGTTTCCACTTGAAATGGCAAAGTAAAATGTTTCTAACCTCCAAAAACTCAACCACAGCTAAAAAAACTAAGCGAACATGGTAAAGAGAAGAACCTCTTTATTCAATGACAGAAGTATGGGACAGTCCAATCCACAAAGCAAGGTGCTGTACATTCTGGACTGGGCTGGGGGAGTTTACGGAGAGTAGAAATGTGGATTCTTGGGGAGGACAGGATGAAGGTATCCTAAGTATAGCAGATGTGACTACCAACACACTTCTGGGGGGCAAAGACAGGTCTAAGGAGAGGTTGAAAATGTCCTGAGAAAAACTTCGTTCTCTATCACTACGAGGGCTGAGAGGTAGATTTGAACAGGCTGACATGCTATTTCTACTTCCCACCAACAATGCAGGTAACAGAGAAAATGCTGGAGATGAGGGATGAAGAGTCAAAGAAATCAGGAGAATGAACTGTAAGTTCCAGATCAGAAGACCAAGAACATGCATCCAGCAGCTTTCTTGTGACCCTTTCTGACAACTTGGAACCCCAAATAGTGAGGAGAAGGGGCTCCAAGACAGCAGAAATGATGAAGTAATAAAAGGGTAGCTTGGGGATAAAAGCTCCCAAGTATTTAGCTCGTCCTTTAATGGAATAGATTCTTGGATACTGCACTGGTGCCATGGAAGAAAGGCCTGGCCTTCCTATGGCCAAGGAAGCACTATAGAACTGTTCTACTCTGTCACACCGGATCGCTGGGAGTAGGCATTAACTCAATGACAGCCTTAAAAAGTGAGATGACATAGCCATGCTTTCCCACGTCTGCATGGGTAACAGAGTGTCATTCCCATTCATTGGCATAGGACTTGTTCACATGACTTGCGTTGGTTAATGGGATGTTAGCAACGATGGTGCCAACAGAAGCTTGCAATGTGCTTGTGTCTAGCCCTCGTGAGCTCCTGTCATCCCCTTGAGATGCGCATTCTCCAGGAAGCTGTTTCCTCTTCACCTGTCCCCAGAGTGAGACACAAGCCACAGACATTAACCTCACAAGAAGTGGGGATCCACATCCAGCCATGGCAGAGCTTTCTTAGACAACCAGTCTTCTGTCTGCAACTGAATTTGGGGATGTTCTGTCTAGCTGCTTTCCCGGTGAAGGGGCTAGGTAATAGGGCCACAGAATGCCATGAGGCCCCAGGCTTCCCCAGTGTCTGTTGTCCACCAGCCAATCCTATGTTACATTTGAGCAGACAGCGAGGCTTCTCAGAGATAACTTGAAACATGGGATCTCTGTATGCAAATCCATAAAAAGAATGAGGGAAGAGGAACAGAAGAAAAGAAGACAATAGATTCACAGGAAGAACTATTTCTTTTTTTTTTTTTAACTTTTTTTTTAGGCCATCACTGCTCTCCGGTGGTGGGAGTAGGAGGCCCAGCCCCACTGCTGGAATTGAATCTCCGTCCCAGTGGGCTGCAATCCCGCGCACAACCACTATGCCACCGGGGCTCAGCCCAGGAAGAACTATTTCATTGGAAACAAAGAAAGATTTTATAGTCAGAGTTGTCATAGTTTAAGGAAATTATAGATTTTATACATGATACATGTAATACAGGGGCAGAAAAGACTATGAGACAATTCAATTGAACATAAAAAATAATCAAATGCATAAAAATTAAATTGGAAAGCTGATAATAAGCAAAGAAAAGAAAATAATTTTGAGATGAAAAATCATATTATGAGCCACAGAACTAGAATCAATCTAAAATAAAATATATATAGTCAACAGAGAATGAACTCTAAAGGAATAAAGTATAAGATTAATTATGAAGAAAATGATAGAAATTCAACAGGAGGACAAAGGATATCAATATATACATAATTTGCATTACTAAAATAGAATAAATGGTACTGAAATCATATTTAATTAAAGAAAGACTTAAATCAGTAGATCAAAGAGCATACAGTTTATTTCAAAAAAATTAATACAGAACATTTCATATCAATAAACTCTGGTGGACTTACCATAATGCAGGAATTATGTAGACATACCCACCACCAACAAAATAAAATTTAAAAGGAATCATATAGAGAACTTGGCTTAACAAAAAAGGGAAATATGCAAAAAGTCTCAAAGACTGATTAAATGATATGAAATAGTTCTGCTAGATTTATGGCTTGCTTTTAGAATTCTTGGAGATTAAATGGCCATATAGTAAATAAAATGTGATCCCAATAAAAACTCTGGAATTTGTAAAATATAATATTAGTGTTTATTTGTACTGATGGGTGTGGGAAGATAGGAAGATGTTTTTAAAAAGTACAGAGGAAATCTTGGTCTACAATATATGAAAACAAAGTAACAACAATGAAAATGGTGAGATACAGGTCCTGTACAGAATAAAAACACCTGGAATTCTACCTTACTCTTATCTGCCTGAAGATAGCCCAGTCATCCTTCAGGTTTTAGTTCAAAGGTTACCTCCTGGAAGTCTTTTATCTTTTCTTATATATTTCACTGCACCTTTTACACATGCATTCACATTTGCTTGCTCTCTCTGTGCACTATCTAGGCTGAATGAAGGAGTCAGACCTTTAAACTCATGTCACTAGCACCTTCTTTAGCTCAGTGTCAGGGCCATGGTAGATCTAAAAATCATGTTGTTGGCTAGTTGATTTTGATTCTTGGCAACCCTACAGGACGGAGTAAAACTGCTCCATCTGGCTTCCAAGGCTGTAACTCTTTCCGGAAGCAGACGGCCACATCTTTCTCTCATGGAGCAGCAGCCCGGTTTGAACCACTCTTCTTTTGCTTAGCCACCGAGTGCTTTAACTGGGGTGCCACCATGGCAGCTGACCTGGTGGAAGCAGGATATGGAATAAGATGATCTTGAATTATATAGGCAAAGGTGGACTTGAGAATATGTGATCACCCCAGAAAGGTCAAGATGATGGACTCATCAGTGTCTTGCATTTCCTGGGTCATTGTTGGTGATGAGGGCCATTTCCCCCTTCCGTGCGCTCTCCTGCATTGCAAAGGGGCCAAGTCTGCACATTGTTTTTCTCGGAATCCTTGCCCCAGTAGGGTTCTCCAAAGAAAGTTTTGAGAAGCGACGGTGGAGGAGAAACAGCAACCGTTCCCGCTCTGTGGTTGAAGAGGGCAGGTCTCTGGCTTTGGCCGAGGGCACACATGAAGAGCTGCCCTTGACTTCTGGACGTCTTCCTGCAGATCAACTGCTTTGGGGTTGTAGGCTGCTCATGTTTTGAGGTAGTTCCCAACATCCTGAACTCAGGGATGTTCTCTAGGTCCATAGTTTCCTAAGCTTCAAATTTCCTGAATTAAGTCCCTTCCTGCTTGAAAGACCCAGAGTGCTTTCTTTTTCTTGACTGAACTTGGACCGATGCATCATAGAATTCAAAATAAAAAGATGATGAAAGAAAGCCATGGCACGTTTTTATGCAGCTGGCAGTGGTTATTTGCTGTAGCAGCCATGCCTCCTGTTAACAGCAGCTCTTGGATTTCCTCATTGGGACTCCACTCCATTCCACCATGTGCCTTTTATTGGGGTGATGATTGAGGGGTGCTGCTCTTTCAGTGGGCACATTGACCGGGACTCCTGGGTGTCTTCCTTCAGAGATTGCTTCCCAGTACGTGGTATGGACCAGTGAACCTAAACTCAGCAATCAGATGTCCTCTTTGGACTTTAAATCTTGAGGCGAGGAGTGACTTGTCATAAGTCCTTTATTTTACTGAGGTTGTATAGCCATTCCTTTGACTGAGAACTTCTAGAACTTCTGGTTCCTCTTTGGTTTTAGCGTACTCTCCAGTCTTCTTATGGATCATCTGAGCTTTCCACAGCATTCCAAGAACATTCGAATTGTTAGTTCACTTAATTTTTCTGTTATCCAAAGACAGTGGCAAGGAACTCTAACAGATGGATAATCGGGGAATTGCCAAAAGAGGTTTTTACACCAGGTGACATCCAGAGAGATTTCTAGCACACCAAAATTTTCCAGAAAAAAAATGATTTCTCTAAATTCTTTCATCAAGGGGAGGAATAAAATACTATTTATTTATAATCACATCTTCCCTCCTGATCCTTGTTAATACTATTGATAAGGTGTTAACTACGTGAGTGATCTAAATTAGATTCAAACTCAGCAATGAACGTGTAATAAACTATGCTGTCACTGCTCTTAGAAATGGCAAGGGATTTGAGCGAGTGTGAGAAGACATACTTTGTCTTCACAATGAGTAATCTCAGCACTAGTGAACCCATCATCCTGATAGTTCGTGTTTGGTAATGCCGCAAGAAGGAGACCTGGCAGCACAGTAGGGAGAGCACTCTGCTCACTGAAAGGTCGGTGGTTCAAACCCAGCCGCTGCTCTGAGGGAGAAAGATGTGGTCAATGTTCTAGCAAAGATTGTGTCTCAGAACGCCCATGGGGCAGTCCTATTGTGTTCTATGAGTCAGAAAGGACTTGAAGGCAATAAGTTTCCATGAATGCTATAAGCGGAGGTCCCATTTCACACAGCGTAACACACAGACACAAAGGAACAGTCTCAGGAGAACCCTATCAAAAATGCCCACATTGCAAAGCACAGAGGGTCACAAAGTACCTAAAGACACTAGCTATAAATTATTGTGTTCTGTCAACATCAAATTTGCTAACTATGGTACAGCTCAAATTGGGTTAATACTGAGACAGAATTAATAGTATAATAGAAGATGAGGAGGTGTGTGTGTGGGGGGGGCAAGAGTAACCAGTGTTCTTGAGAAGGGGAGTCAGGTAACTGAGGTAGTGGGAGCTCCTGCAGTGATAAAGCCAAAGGCTCACTCCAGAGAGGTTAGATTATGCCACTAGAGCAACAGCCAGCACCCCAATCCCAAATCTCAGGGGGTTGTCCCTGTCCAGTCATGGAGACACTCTTTGCCACTGTCATCCTCAGAGGACATCCTCATTCCAGACTGACAGAACACTCACCTTGGGCAGTTCTGGGGGAGAATGTGGAGGTGGGAGGGAGTGCAATCTCTTGTCAGTCTGGCACCTTAAGTAAATGCCCACCTCAGAAGTTCTTCCGCTCCCGAGTTACTGGTCAGAACTAGCTATTACCTCCCTCCACACCAGGGAAGCTGGAAGTTCAAGGATTACCTACCACGGGCCTAGGGGTTAGTGCCAAATACATAGATTAAGGACTGCCACACAAATAAACACAGCAAGTGGCTTAATTCAAAATGACTTTCCGTTTCTCTGGTCGAAACAGAAATGCTTCAGGATGTTCACTTCAGGCCCCACAGACTTGATACCAGGCCCCGGTTCCCTGCTGGCATGGACTGGAAGGTACTCTGCAGGATGGAGAGGCCAGGTCTGTCTCTCTAATGAGCTATAGCCCCGGAAACCCTACAAGGCTCCTTTTACTCACTCTAAAGGGGTTGTTATGAGTCGGGATAAACTTGACAGTGGTTTTTGGTTTGGTTGCTTTTTCAGGTAGGTTACAAGAAAACTCCTTTTGGAAATTTTTTTTCTCTTTTCTATTCTAATCCCCATTCACTGCCTCCTCCACTTTTTACCAGAGATATCTGAATGTCTTTCTGTGCAGCTTCCTGTAAATAAAGCCCAGTCACCTTATGTGTTAGTCTGGGTAGACTAGAGAAACAAATTCATAAACATGCATATGGATATAAGGCAAAAATTTATATACAAGAGGAATTGAACATTGAGAAAGCATCCCAACTCAGTCCAGTCCAAGGTCATATGTCTGCTATTAGCCCATATGTCTGATACCAGTCTATAAAGTCTCCTTCTGACTCACAAAGCACGTGCAGTGACACCTGGACAATCACAGGCCAGTGGGTGCAGAGTCTTATGTATACAATGGCAGTAGAAACATCTGGTGCTGGCAGGGGTCTCTCCCAGGGCTCCTTGTTTCTAGAGCTGAGGGTCCATCAGCAGTCTCCATTGGTGGTAGAAGCATCTCAGCGCTGGCAGGGGCCTCCCTGTGGCCTCCCAAGCATCTCAGCACTAGCAGGAGTCTCCACATGGCTTCTCTAGCCCCAGAGGTCTAGTTCCATCAGGGTAAGCCCATGTGGCTTCTCCTCTGGCTCCTCCAGTTCTTAGGGCTCAGAATCTATGCTGCCATCTTGTCTTGTCAATAGATAGTCTCCAAGCAACTGAATTAAGTCTCCCCCACAAGACTTCGCAGAATTCTCAGGAAAAAGCCATGTTCACACAGAGGCCTCATTGGCTATCTCCAGATTGACAGGCTAGATTCCACTCCTACACTCTTAGTCAAACTGGCATCAGAGTATGTGACCGCCACACCTTAGGTGATGAACTTTGCCTCTTGGTATTTTGGGGGGCTGAGGTAAATGAGGAAATTGTTGAAAGCATCTGATACCCATTCAACATAATTCTAATAGCACATTGCTTTTTCTGTGTCTTCTTTGGGCTTGGGTCAGAAGAACGGTGTTGACATTTTCTTTTGTCTACTTAAAGTGCTTCCAGTATTTGGTATACCCCAGCACTTGTCCAAGTCTTGGGTTTTATT
Organism: Nesogale talazaci; assembly: GCA_004026705.1. NCBI lineage: Eukaryota > Metazoa > Chordata > Mammalia > Afrosoricida > Tenrecidae > Nesogale > Nesogale talazaci. The sequence continues at coordinate 27,962 of PVJH01004141.1, forward strand.
CTGGTTTAGTTTAGACATCACTCATCTCTCCATTCCCCTTTAACTTTATTTATTTTTACCCTCAGGAAGAAAAATGTTGACAAAGCCGGAGCCCCCACAAACCTCCTCCCCTCCTTGGCCCTGGTCCCTCATGGAACGTCACAGGAGAGGAGCTCCAGGCAACTCTCCCTGAACCACCAGCAACTGGACCATTGGCATGGCAGAATTCCATTCATTCTTGGTTCTCAGTGTGTGAGCGCAAACCAGCTCTCTAAAGTTGTCATTAAAGTTCATGAAAGGCATGGAGTCACTTGTTAGACACCCAGACCAAACTAAGCACTAAGACCTGCTCTGGATTTGGACTGCAAAGTCTATCTACTTAAGAAAAGACATTGAGCCCATTAGAGAGGAGTGTAATAAACAGAAAAATTCATGACTCCCTAAGGGGGGTGAATTTTTTTACCCCCAGGGACAGAATGCCTTTCAGGCCCTTGAGGGAAGAATGTATTGTGTAACTAATCCTCATGGGCACAACCACTATTTTATTCAATGGGAAATTGTATTTTTTATTCAACATCTGTTTTATCACTTTTCTCCCCTTAATCATCTCTTTTTCAACATTGCAGACCATTTAATCATATCCCGAGCATGGAAAAACAATTGCTGGCAATCAATGATTTGTGGCCTCCCTGTCTTGTTCAGCAGAGAAAAATTAATAATAAAATAGCTAACAGAAGTATTAGGCTATGATCCAACCGGTTACTGGGTGCTCTCAGAGCTCAGATGCAGCCCAAAGCGAGCCTTTGATAGGTTGAAACCTTTTTCTTTCTTTCTTTTTTTTTTTTTTAACAGTATATAGGGCAAAGCTTTCTGTAGATAAGCTGAAAGAGTTTCGGTCTTATCCTTTAGAACAAAGGGTGCAAATTGGTGCAGAATAACGGTCCCACTAGTAATAGCTACCAGTGATGTAGGGAGTCCCTGCACAGGGAATCTTGGAGGCTTGAAGCTACTCAGGCATCTTGGATGGCAGACAGGCCTGGTGATGTGCTTCTGAAATGATACAGCCTTGGGAACTCTCCAGAACGATCTCCTCCAGCACACCCGAGGTCATCATGAGGTGGGATGGACCCTGGGGCAAGTAGCCATCACCACCACCATTGATTTACTGTATATACTCATGTAGAAGCTGAGTTTTCCCAGCACACTTTTAATGCAGTTCTGAGGGCAAAATGAGGTGCCTCGGCTGATACTCAGGTTGACTTATACTCGAGTGTATACGGTTGTATCTACCCAGACGAGATATTCTAAAATATCTTTTCCCTCCTGCTTTTAGTTCTTTTAGGCTGCTGCATTGCTTCCAATGGATAGATGAGAAACTCCATGTTTGAAAACTTGCCCCAGGACAAGTCAGTAGCTAGTAAGTGACCGGTCTTCAGATGCTGGCCTGTGGGATTAACGATGTTCAGTTTCTTTCCTCTCCTCCCCTCCTGGGGCTCCCAACCCAGTCTTGAGGGTGGACTCGAGGTTCCTGAGCTTGGACAGAACTATCAAACCAACCCTGCTCCATTTTCTGATTCGAAGTCCCAGACACAGCCACTTTATGAAGAGTATCTGGCTTCGCTGTCGGAAGGTGGGTTTCTAGCATCCACTCCATTGACTGCCTGCTCTAGAAGTAGATAGCGAGCACTTCCATGAGTGTTCTCAGCTGAAAAAAAAAGATGGGGCTAGTGACTTAACCCTGTGTCCTTCACAGGAGCTTGACAATGTCATCTCTTAGGTCTTTTGCACTCAGGATGCTCTATAAATATGATCCCCGCTACTTTTTGTGGGTAGAAAATAGAACCTTCCTGAATTTCTAGATTTTCAAAACAATGGGACCTTTAGTGCTTTGTGTGGGGAAGGGAGCTCTCTCAGAAAAGCAATGCCTCGCTTTTGACACAGGATACAAGGCCCTTTCTAACCTGGCCCATTTGCAGTTATCTTCTGCCATTTTCCACGTTTTACTTATTACTCCCAAACTACAGAACCACCTTGGGTGCTTCTCCCTGACCCCATCCCCCCAGATTCTGCTCGTTACTTCATGGCTTTGGGCTGTTTCCCCGGCCTAGAGGGCCCCCTCTCCCAAGGCCCCATGAGGAGGGAGGTAGGCCTCACTTCATCTAGGAAGTTGTTCGTGATCTCCCAATTTCTGTGTCTCTGCAACTGTCTGACCACGTTGCAGTCATGTTGACTCAGATTCTTGGTGACCCCAGGTGTGTGTGTGTGGTGGGGTGGTGGTGCATAGAACTCCTACAGACTGTCATCAAGACTGTGATCTTTTGGAAGCAGAATTCTAGGTCTTCCTTTTCCCCAAGTTGCCTCTGGGTGAATTCAAACTCTAAACCTTTTGTTAATAGTATAATGCTTAGGGCCGAGCCCCGGTGGTGTAGTGGTTGTGCACAGGACTGCAGCCCACTGGGATGGAGGTTCAATTCCAGCTCCACGGAGCAAAGGCTGGACCTCCTACTCCCACCACCAGAAGGCAGTGATGCCCCCCCCCCAAAAAAAAAACAAACAAAAAAATTGTATAATACTTAAAATGTGCACAACCTAGGGACAACATGTTCATTGTCATAGTACATGTATGTTCCTGATTGTTTTCACAAAAATGGCTATCTCTTCCAAGCAGATGACATCCTCATTCTCATTGTATGTCCTACATTTCTAACCCAAAAGATGACATCAAAACAAAACTAAACAAAACCCAAATTCAAGTCCATTGTTGTTATTGATTCTGATTCTTTAAATCTTTGTGAGCGTAGAAAGCCCTTCTTTTTTTTTCCTCTCATGGTTAAATTGCTTTATTTTATTTATTTTTAATCATTTTTATTGGGGGCTCTTACAGCGCTTGTAACATTCCATACATCAATTGTTTCAAGCATATTTGCACATATGTAGTCATCATTATTTTCCAAGCATTTACTTTCTTTCTTTTTAAATTAAATCATTATATTGGGAACTCATACAATTCTTATCACAATCCGTACATCCATCCATTGTGTCAAGCACATTTGTACATTTGTTGCCATCATTTTCAAAACATTTTCTTTCTACTTGAGCCCTTGGTATCAGCTTCTCATAATCCCCCCTCCCTCCCTCATGAACCCTTGATAGTTTTTAAATTATTATTTTTCCATGTATTACACTGACCAGTGTCTCCCTTCACCCACTTTTCTGTTGTCCATTCCCCTGGGAGGAAGCTATATGTCAATCATTGTGATTGATTCCTCCTATCTCTCCGCACCTTCCCTCTACTCTCCCAGTATGGGTACTCCTAATATTGATCCTGAGGGGTTTATCTGTCCTACTTTTATCTGTACCCATGGATATGTTCTGATCTAGCCAGATTTGTAAAGTAGAATTGGGGTCATGATTGTGGGGTGTGGGGGAGGAAGCATTAAAGAACCAAAGGAAAGTTATATATTTCATTGTTGCTACACTGCATCCTGACTGGCTCCTCTCCTCCTCATGACCCTTTTGTAAGTGGATGTCCAGTTGCCTACAGATGGGCTGGGTCATATTTTACAGTGTCCGGTGTATCCCTTCACCCACTTTTCTGTTATCCATATTCCAGGGAGGAGGTTATATGTGGATCCTTGTAATAGATTCCTCCCTTCTACCCCACCTTTCCTCCACCTTCCCAGTATTTCCACTTTCATCACTGGTCCTGAGGGATTCATTTACCCTGGATTCTCTGGGTTTCTGTTTCCCATCTGTACCAGTGAACAACCTCTGGTCTAGCTGGATTTGTAAAGTAGGATTGGGATTATGATAGTGAGGTGGGGTGAAGCATTAAAGAACTAGAGGAAAGTTCCATATTTCATTCTTGTTGCACTGCATCCTGACTGGTTTGTTTCCTCCTGGTGATCCTTCTGTAAGGGGATGTCCAGTCTGCCGACAAAGGGACTTTGGGTCTCCACTCTGCACTCCCCTCATTCACAATGATATGATTCTTTTGTTCTGGATCTTTGTGTTAGTCTGAGTAGACTAGAGAAACAAATTCATAAACATGTATATGTGAATAAGAAAGAGGTTTATATACAAGAGCAGTTAAATGTTCAGGAAACATCCCACCCCAGTTTAGTCCAAGGCCAAAAGTCTGATACCAATTTATAAAGTCCTCTTTGGACTCATGAAATACATGGAATGAAACCAAATACAGGACAATCACAAGCCCATGGGCAAAAAAAATGGCTTAGTGCTGGCAGGGGTCTCTATGTGGCTTCTCTAGCTTCAGAGGTCTGGTTGCATCCATGTGGCTTTTCCAGTTCAGGGCATTAGGGTCATTTCATGTGCCTTGTCACTAGCGTCTCCAAGCAAGTGAACTGACAGAAATAGTGTCTCCTGCCTCCAAAAAGGAATATTGGATTTCCCAGAATTCTCAGGAGAAGGCCATGCCCACACCAAGGTCTCATTGGCTATCTTCAGATTGACAGTCAAGACTCTACCCCTATACTCTTAATGCTCAAATCGAAATAACCAAATAGGTTATTGCCACAGTCTTTGATGCCTGATACCTCATCCTATCGAAACCTGGTGATCACACAGGCTGGTGTGCTTCTTCCATGTGGGCTTTGTTGTTTGTCAGCTAGATGGCCGCTTGTTTACCTTCCAACCTTTAAGACCCCAGACAGAAAACCCTGCTTATGTGGAGTGACTGGTGGGCTTGAACTTCCCACCTTGAGGTTAGCAGACTCAACATCAACTGAACAGTGTCATCAGTACTCCTTTAGTAAGTGCTAACATTTTTGTCAAAAGAATTGAATTTATGTATTGTCATTAGGGAAAAAGTCAATGATGTTTCTTTGGGGGGGGGGAGGGATAACTCATATGTCTAGCCAGTGAAAAGATTTTGGCAAAGGCAGTGATTTTGAGTGATTATTCCCCTTTGGAGACCCGCCTCATCATCCTCACTACAGAAGGGATTATTATACATGTCTTCATGAGTTAGAGAAAGATGAATCACAGACCTTTGAAATGATCTAATTAAAAAATCATAAAACCATAGGAATCTACCCAGGGAGTCTAAAATTAACATTCCTTGAAACTGAGAAAATAGGATCTTGTTATGACTTTGAGTTTGTCTGTTATGGGGCAGAGCATGAGTAACAAGACAGTTCAAAGGCCTTCCATAGTCGTCCTGATATATGGGTCCCCCGAGCATAGCAAGTCAACAATCCAGGGCCTTTAGCTTATCATCATGTTACAGATTATAACTGTGTCCAAACCAAGCTCTTTACCTTTCTGATCTCCTTCTAAACACACCCGTGTTTTCCTTCTTTGATAACTTGAGTTCATAAATTGTCACTTAGCTTCCCTAGGAATTAAGGTCACATCCATACAGGAAAATGTTCAAAGCAGTTATCTGGATAAGGAAGGGCCCAAGTCTCCTCGTGGCTGACTTAAGACATCGGTTGAAATGAACATGTTGGGCTGCACGAGGGGTTGGGATGAGATGGGTAATCGCTGTACGTTCTCACTAGGCTTGGTGTCCAGGAAGACATGGTCTCTTTGACATGCACCCCTCCCTCTTCTTGCTCTTTGATTTTGGCTGCTTGTTTTGTGCTGAAGCTGCCTGCCTCCTCCTTTCTCTTGAACCATATTTCACACTCGAATACACTTTCTTCTCTGCTTTAAAAAGTTTGGGTAATCAGATGATGATTTTATAGTCCTGATTTATGTTTTAGAAGTTATTTTTCATAAATATCCCAAATGAAATCTCTTTGGCCCCTGCTGCAGACCAGATGCTGGTCAGATCTGGCGGAGCAATTGATTTAATCCTGTACATTTTCATAATTGGTAGGAATCAGTTTTCCTTTTATTCTAACATTACAGATTTGTAACAATATGTGAAACAGGCTTCATGTTCTTCCTCTCCTCTTTCATGTCGGTATGGCCTTAATAAACATTTAGTAGTTTCCTGCTAGAGCTTCCCATACATTAGGACGCTACGCTTTCATTCTGCTTTCTGTTTTTAGTAAGCGAATTGGGTTAATAAGAAGGATTATTAAAGAAGAAAAAAGAGCACAGAAAAAAACAAGAATATGTATTTTCCTAATTGTGCCTTTTCTTTCTTGGCAAGCATCTGACCGTCTTCCTTTCCATCTTTGAAATCCTCTCTAAGATTCCATTCTCTTGGGGAGCTCGTCATGAAGCCCTAATAAGAATTTTCTAGGTTACTCAGGAAAAACCAACCCGAGCCTAATTTTAATCAGACAATTATTTCTACTCTCAAGCCCACTTTGACTGAGCAAGCTTGGTAATGAGGACCGGAGTGGACTCTCCTTATAAAAAGTATACCCGAAGTGTAGCAGGCAGGCCCAGGACTTGCAAGGTGTACACCCCGTTTGAATCTCTCCTCTACCACTCCCTTGTGACATGAATTTGGTCAAATGAAAGGAAGGTCTTGGAGTCTCCGTTTTCTCATGTTGTACAATGATAATCAGAATCAGAATTCACACCCCTGGCTGAGGCTGGAGACCAAAACAAGCTAGTTCATACATGTGCATGGAGGACATAACACACTTATTTCCTGGACGTTCAAATCCCCCCTCCACTTTCTTTGCCTCTCAAAGTCAGAGGGCAGCATTTCTCCCTTGGACGAGCCCATGTGGCCTCACTCATCGCTTACCAGGCCTGCCGGGGGAGGAGAAAGACTGGCGATGCCAGGGAAACACGAGCCTGAGGAGCCAAACCACACTCTGGAACGTGGTGTGTGCTGGTTTCCTTCTCTAAATGGCAAGTCTTCTGAAGGCTGATCTGTGCAGTGACCTGGCCCGTCACCCTGAAAAATCAGCTCGCGGTGTTAAATAAAGACAGACGCTCAGGACGGGAAAGCACTTTAGAGGTGATTTAGGCAAAACCCCTCATTTTTGGCCGAGACAATCCAGGGCCAGAGAGGTGACATGGCTTGTCCTGGGTCACATATCTAGTAAGTTATATCCATTAGTACTTAGTTGCAAATAGCAGAATCACCTCTGGGTAGTTTAAGTAGAAAAGACATTTTCTAAATGACATTAGGTGGCAGATAGAGTCTTTCTGATTGAATGAGGCTTGGAGACTGAATGACCAGGAACAATTCTGAAAATAGATTCCTGGCTGGCTCCAGAAAAGTCTACTGCTTCTGCTGCCACAGCCTCTGGGCATTGGCACTGCAGCTCAACACCTGGGGCTGGTGCCAGGCTGGGGCTTGTGCCACCTCTGAGGACGGATGGGTGGACTTCCTGCCATGTGCTGTCACAAGGATCCCACAGGCAGGCTTCAATCTCTAGGTATGTGCTGGCCATGTCTCTCTGTTGAACTTCCCTCCATCAATTTCACTGTTCCTCGCTTTATATTTTATTCCCTCTTACTTCACTTGCTCAAGCGTATACAAATTGTTAGTTTCATTCCTGGCTGAACTCATTCTTGTTTGTGTGGTTTATAGCATGGTTTTGAGCTCAAGAATGCCCCTGACCCCTCACATACCACTTAATTATTTATATCTTCTTCTGTTGAGATGTACCATCATTTTTTTTTGTTTCTTTTTTTTACTTGTCTCATTTGGCCAAGGGCTCAAGTCTAGACCGTTGATCTGGGTCTAATGCCAAGGGAGGCTAGGAAAGTACATTTCTGGGCCTCCTAAGGTGGAAAGGTGCTGAGAATGGTTCTAGATAACCCAGATATCTGACAAATGTTTATCACAGCACAATCGAGAGACGAGGGTCTGCCATGAAAATGTTCTCTATCTGACTTTGGTTAGTACCAATTGGGATCTTAAACGTTGGCAAGCAACTGCGGCTTTCTCCCCAGCTATAGCAAAACAAGTATAAAGAAGCAGAAAAAATATCAGACAAATAAACAAAAAACGAATGAAGAAACTAAAAGACTCCAGGGGACAAACTGGCCAAAGGATGAACAGGCCAAGATCACCGATCCCTTCACAGGGTGGCACCAGAACTAGCTGGTACCTGGAAGCCACTAACCACCACTCTGATCAGGGTCACAGCAGAAGATCCTAGAGAGCAGGGGAGAAAGAAACATGTAAAGCAAAGTTCAAAAAGATTAACAACAACAACAACAACAACAACAACAACAACAACAGCCTTACTGGTCTGACACAGAAACTGACAGAACCTGGAGACTGTGGCCGATTCAGACACCACCTGACCTGGAGCTGAGACCAGGCCTAGTGATCGACTTTTAGCCAAACAGCTGACAGAACTACAGTGAGAAATAACACCAGGGAGAAATGGATGTCTCAGGGTCACCAACCACATGAGGTGAAAAGAACAGCCTTTGCCCTCCCCAATAAAACAATAAAACAGCACACCCCTCCCCAATAAAACAAAACAAAAACAAAACCCAAATAAAACAAAAAGCGGAGGAGGCTGAACGGGGTGGAAAGGATGCATAAAAATGAGGCCCCCAGGAAAGAATTGGGAAGAGTGCTGTTACTTTGATGGGATCTCAATCAATGTAAGGAAATGGGTGCAAATTGTTGCACGGGAAACTGATGTGCTTTGTAAGTTCTCACCCAGAGGACAAGTCAGAGTCTATATATACAAAAGGAAAAATGTAGAAGTCTGTCACATTAGAAGCTCTGGTACCTGGGCAGGATGACCTGCATCCAGTAGGATTCTTCTACGAGTCTGGAATTCTTCTTCATCAGGATAGGGCCTGTCTGAGTTGGAATGTGACTTTTCAGTAGAAAGCTTGAATTTATCGGGACCTGGTAGCTTCTTCCCTGGACATCACTGGGAATCTATGGAATCTCAGGTGGGGAGATTTAGGAATCCTCTCAGATACTATGTGTGTTTCTAGGATAGGAAGCAAATCGCCAATGTTAGTTGCCATTGTGTTGACTCAGGGTGACCCCCAGAGAGCAGAATGAAGTACTGACCAATCCTGGCCCCCACTCCCCCACTCCCCCACCAACGTGACTCAGACTGCTGAGATCTATAGTGCTTCCAATGGTGACCTTTCCAAGAGTAGACCTCTGGGTCTTTCTCCCTGCATTACCTTAGTTTGGAACTTCTGCAAAGAATTATTCAGCATTGTAGCACTGTATGAGCCTCCACTAACAGATGGGTGGTGGCTAGGTAAGAGGCCTATTGGCCAGAATGGAACCAGATCTTCTGTATGGGAAGCAAATATTCATCACCAAACCACCAAAGAGCTGTGGACCAGTTACCAATACTTCTCATGAAATGTGCTTAGGGTTTTTAATACATTTCCCCCCCAACTATCTGTGAGCTTTTAAACAGTCGGGTCTTTTGAATTTGGGGAATTCAGGTTTCAATGGGTAGTTTACACTAAAGCGTCTCTGCTAGTCATTTTGAGGAAATTAAAGAAGTGAGTATCAACCCCTAAACTCTAGACTAGAATCCGACCTTGCCCTGAGAGAGGCTACAGAAAGCAGAGTTGGCTAGCACACACATAGACAAGAAAGGGGCCATGGGGACCCAAAGGAATATGCGAAGTGGGGACTTCATGTATTCTGACCCCCTGGAAATGGTCTTGTGATTTAGGTCAAATATGGGACACATGTGCTATTCATATTCAACTCCAGTTCCTAAAATGACTTATGCTTGAGAGGGAATAGGGATAGAAAGGAGGAAATGCGTAGGAAAAGAGCGATTAATGCACACTCTGGAGTAATATTGACCTCTCACACCCATTTGGAATATGACCATGAAAGGCTTTCATGCTTTGCTCCAGGCCCTGGTGGAAATTTATTGATTCTATAAGCTTACTTGACATTGACTTTATGCCAGGCAATGTACCAGGACCGGCAAATACAAAGATAAATAAAACCTAGTTCTTTCTCTCTAAAAATGACAAAAAAAAAAAAAACAAAAAAGGAAATAACAGACTAAATGAATACCTTATTGAAGGAGAGAGGAAGGGGGAAGAAAGGAAGCAAGCATTTAGTGATACCTTAGTAGGTCCGAGAAGTCCTACAATTGTTGTGGGTTTGTTGATAGTGTTATTGCTAACAGCAAGGTCAATGCTTCCAACTGGTTGAACTTCTGCTCTTCTAAAGCTGCAGAGTCTCAGAAATTCTATGGAGGTTGCTGTGAGTCGGAGTTGACGCCATGGCAGTGGGGTCTGTTTTGGTTCAGGTAGTATGTAATGAAAAGTAGGCTAGGTTCTTCCTATCATTATCAAATTTAACGAGCACCATGATCTTTCCAGGTAAAAATCATTAGAGCTTTTAGTACGTGAGCAAACTGATTCTCAGATTTATTATTTTTCCCCCAAGGTAAATTGAAGAGCTGTGTCTGCTTTTTAAAATTGTGATTTCCTCTCCTCTGTCACATTGTTGCTTCTGAATCCCAGAAAAAGAGGTTCTGCATGGGGACTCTTGGGGACAAGGCCACAGTGCAGGAAGAGCAAGAGGTCACTAAGGGGGAAAAAGAGGAGAGTCCCACTAGGAGCAGAGAGAATAGCTTGACTCTCGAATCACTTTGTATTGGGGCCTAAAGAGTTGATAAGTTCTCCCCTCACCAACCAATCTGAAAAACATGCTGTCATCAAGCGGATTCGAACTCCTGGTGGTCCTTTATAGGGTTGCCAAAGTCTTCCAAATCCTTACTGGAGCAGAGAGCCTCATGTCTTCTGAGGAGTGGGTCATAGTTCTGAATCATTGACTTTTTGATTAGCAATCCAATACTTAAGTCGACAGCAAGGCAAGGAAGCATTAGAGTCACTTTTTCATTTACATTGGTATCTTACCTATTCGACAAATAAACTTTTATAGCCCAGGGCCATATCTGGATCAGGGATGCGAGAGTCTGGACTGTGATTCAATGCACACACAACGGCCTGACGTACCAGTGGCTGGACTGGATGTGGGCTCTGGATTATCTTTTTCAGTGAGAGGAGGCCACTTTGCCCTACTCTTGACTCTCCCCATCTCTGAAACACCCTTACTCACAGGCAAGGTGGAATCCAGGAATCCTACAGAAATCAGAAAAACAGTAAAGTGAAATCCACCGTCCCCCCTTCATTGTCTTATCACCATCACTAGTTAATGCACTTTGCAAACATGGACATAATTTTAAAAGATCTTCAGGCACTACATTCTTCCTGAGTTTGACATAATAACATCCCTAAAAATAACACAAGATCATTAAAGGGAAGCAAATTGAACTTAGCTTGATCCCAGCTCTCGGCCAGGACAGCAGTCCCATGAAGTGCTGGTCGAGTGGCTGTGTACTCTCTGGGCTCTTTCAGCTCATCAAAGTCTGCCCTGGACTGACATTTTGCTCCTCTCATCACTCTGAGGAGCTAGCTCAGCATCCACGTCCGCCTTAATGTTCTGGATTGGGAGTATCTGGGTTTACTTTTCAAGGTGTCAGCTTTTCACTGGTTTCTCAGGGGGTTCGTGACAAAATTCCAGGCTTCACAGGTCACCCAGAGACCAGTTCTTTCTCTGTGATTGGTAACCCTTCCCCCCCCACACACACACTTCAAAGGAGTGGAAGAGAAATCTAGGAAAGCCCAGATCACATGTGGGTGCCTACAAAAATTGAAGGCTGCTGGAGTGACTGTTTAGTGCTGAGTCTCCATCTCAGGCCCTGTCTCCAACAAACCCACTAGCACAAACATTTTCCCATTCCTGAAACTGCAGTCTCTGCACACTTAGCATGCAAAGGTTATTGCAAGAATACAAAGACTGGTGATAGTTCTTAACATTTCCCTGACCACTCTGCTTATGTTACTGATATATTTCCTTCTTTTTTGTGAGCTATGATGACCACATTCTCAGCTTACAGATCACTCTCCTGGAGTGCCCCTCCTCTCTGGGTTGGACCCATCTGGGTGCAGACAGAAGGGCTAGATCCCTTTCCTGTGCCTGGTTGTTGTGAACATGCAGGGAGCTGGACTTTCTATTGAGATGGCCCTGTATTTCTAACCATCTCAGATTTTAAAAGCTTGTTTAATAAAAGTGAAATGTCAACTTAGCCCACATGCACCAATGTGCATGTTGCAAGGATTGTAAATGATATAATCCACATCAGAAGGCAGGAATGGTCAGAGCTTATATTGTGAAACTCTGGTTTCAGAAGACTATGGATGACAGTGGACGCCCAAAATACATTTTCAGGATACATACATGGACTAAGCCTTCAGTGATTTCCCTCTGACCACATTTGAGGGATGGGAATAGCTTGGTTATCAGGCAGAGTATTGTAGAGACAATTATCGTAGGTGAAAGTGAAAAAAATCTGACCTAAATGGTTAAAACCTTGCCAATTCCAGACTTCAACCCTGTTCACCAAGACGTGAATGCAATATACTGGCATGAAGCAGAGAACCAATAGCCAGGTCTGCGGGACGGCCCCAATCCCAACCATGCGGACACCCCTCCCGAGCCCCTCGGAAGAATTCACTTCAGAGGACAGCTCTGGAGTTATAGCTCAGGGAGCGGTGCGGGTCCGTTCAGAGCACACAGGAGCAAATGACAGGGGAGGAAGAGAGAGAGGGACACATCCGGGTCCACCAAGTCCCGAGGACGATACTCCTGTTCAGAGTAGCCAATGCACAGAGTGGAACATAGGGCCAACCTCACCACGCGACACAATGCCCCTCTCTGACCCATTGTGCTATGGGGAGCAACACTGGAGGCACAGTGCACGGATTATGTCTGATTTGACCCCGCCACACCAAGGTGAAACACTAAGGGTGTGTAAGAGAGCAGCAAGGGAAGCAAAGCAATGAAGTCCTCGGGGAATACCAAAAATAGACTGTGGGGCCAGGGTGTGGTTCCTATCAGACTCCACCAGAAAACACTACTAAAGGTCAGCAAATAGACCTGGAACTAGCTACAGGGTTTTCTCTTTTTTGTCATTGGTTTTGTTTGTTTTGTTTGCTCTCTCTTGTTTTTATGCTTATTTTTGTTTCTGCATGTGTGTCTAAATAAGATAGGTGGATCAGAAGGAGAAAACAACAATGGGACTGCCAGTTCTGGGGCACACAGGAGAGGTGGAGGCAGGGGAAAGGAAGTAGGGCTTAATAAACCCAGGGACAAGGGAACAGCAGTGATCCAAAATCAATGATGTGAAGAGGATGCCCGGTAGGGTTTGCTCAAGGGCAATGTAACCAAGAGGAATTCCCGAAACCTGAATGAAGGCTGAACATGATAGACAAAAACAAAGTAAAAGAAAATGGAGGAAAGAATGAGGAGGCAAAGGGCAGCTATAGAGGTCTAAATACAAGCATGTCCATATGCCAATATATTTATATATGACTAAGGGGAAACAGATCTGTGTACATGTACTTATATGCTAAATATGAGGGTAGCAGACAGACTGGGCCTCTACTCAAGTACTCCCTCAATGCAAGAACATTTTGCTCTAATAACCCCACATTCCATAATGCTCACCTTCCCAACATAATCACTGAAGACAAAGATGGTGTTTAAGCAAAGGTGGTGAAGGAAGCTGATGGTGCTCAGGTATCTAAAGGTAATAGTGTCTGGGGTCTTAAAGACTTGGAGATAAACAAGCGGCCATCTAGATGAGAGCAACAAAGTCCACATGGTAGAAGCATACCAGCCTGTGTGATCATGAAGTGTTGATGGGATCAGGTATAAGGCATCAAAGACCCAGAATAAAAAAATCATATATATGTGAATGAGGAGAGGCACAGAGTTGAGACCCAAAGTTCACCTGTAGACAATTGGACATCTCCTCACAGAAGTATCATAAGGAAGAGATGAGACAGTCAGGATGCAGTATAGCACCAATGAAACATACAGCTTTTCTCTAGTTCTATAATGCCTCCTCCCCTCCACTATCATGACCTCAATTCTGCCTTACAAATCCAGCTAGACCAGAGGATGGACATGGGTACAGATAAGAGCTGGAAACACAGGGAATCCAGGACAGGTAAACCCCTCAGGACCAATAATGACAGTAGCCATAAAATGATTAAGAAAAAGAAAAGCTTCTCATTTGATTTCCCTTTTGACATGCTTCAAGCATGATCTGTTTTTTGTTTGTTTGTTTGTTTTTCCCTCCAAGAACATAAATTTTATTTATTTAAAAATCATTTCATTGGGGGCTCATACAACTCATCATAATACATACATACATCCACTGTATGTCAAGCACATTTGTACATTTCTTGCCATCATCATTCTCAAAATATTTGCTTTCTACTTAAACCCTTGGTATTAGTTCCTCATTTTCCCCTCCCTCCATACACCCCCTCCCTCCTGAACCCTTGATAATTTATAGATTATTATTATTTTGGCATATCTTTGAGACATCTGCCCAATGTCTCCCTTCACCTACTTACTTCCCATCTCCCAGGGAGGAGGTTAAATGTAGGTCCTTATAATCGGTCCCCACTTTCTACCCCACCTTCCCTTCACCCTGCCAGTATTGTCACTCTCACCACTGGTCCTGAAGGGATCATCTGTCCTGAATTCCCTATGTTTCTGGTTGCTATCTGTACCAATGTACATCCTCTGGTCTAGCCGTATTTGTAAGGTAGAATTGGGATTATGATAGTCGGGGGGGGGGGGGGAGGCAGTAGGAAGCATTGAAGTACTACAGGAAAGTTGTATGTTTCATCATTGTCACACTGCACCCTAACTGGTTCATCTCCCCACAACCCTTCTGCAAGGGGATGTCTGTGGCATGATTTAGTTTTTAATATTTTCTGGGTATTTTCCTTTGAATTGGGGTTTATCGCTCTTGAATTTGGTTATTGTTGGTAGCCTTCTTGTCTCTCCTTTATGTATTTTTCCATGTTTTAGTATATGAAATCCAGAATGAGGAAACCTATCGAGACCAGATTAAATGTTCTTGGGGGTGGGTGGGTATGGGAGGTTATCCCTCTGTGTATGTGATGGGGGTTGGGGGGTGGTAATGGAAAGCTGTTATCAAGGACTATAAGAAGGAAGAACATATTTTTAAACTGATTGTGGTAGTGATTGTACACCATTGTTTGATATTCTTGAACTATGGAATGGGGTGATATTTGGTTTCTGTCTTAATAAAATGGTTTGGGGAAAAAAAAGTAAAACCCTAAATAATTTGTTAAAAAATTATCTCGGTACTTGGGATCTTTAAGTTTGAAAAAGGCTGCCCAGTGGGGTTCAGGATCGAGTATGGTAGAGAAGCAGTGGAGGATGAAATGACTTCGAGGTGCCCTCTTGAGCTCAATGTTTCTCCCCCTGCCTTTGCTAATCTCCCAGCACAAGAGCTTGGCACACACAGCTCCATCCCTCCTCCCTGTGATATGTAACTGGCGATTTTTTTTTTTTTTAAGGCATCACTGCCTAACTGGTGATTCTGAGTCCTTAGAATTGCTGGCGACCGATTGTAGTTCCTCATTCAAGGTCTCCAATCCATTTCAGGACCACTGTCCGCTGTGAGATCAAGGCGAGGATGGCCACCCCAATTATCCCCTAGATATGGTTGTCGAGAGATATTGGTAGGACTGTGGATTCCGAATCCTGCCCAGTTCTTTCCTAATTCATTTAGGGTTGACAGTGTTCCAGAAAACAGCCTATACATGCTTTTTGGTGTCTTCTGGAATATCGATGCTCTTCAGTTTTATTTGACCAAGCTACAGGGCCCTGGGGCTTTCGGTGACACGTGTGCATCTGGGGAGCACTGGGCAGTCCTCTGGTGAGGAGGCGTGACTGCGTAGGGACATGGCTAGTCGGCAAGGTGGTGCTTTGCCTTTGAAATGTCTTTCCCACCCAGAGAAACTGTTAGGGAGTGGGGAATTTCATATTTTACTTTAGCATGCCTTGAGGGTAATTTGTAAGCCCAATCCCATCAATAAACTTGCCTGCCCTAGTGACTCCTGCACTCACCTGTTGACATCTGATCTGTAAGTAACTCCCGGAGGGACAGGGGACAAACCTGCAGCTGGCTCCACAGCCAGGTGCTCCTGGAAGTGGCCAGGGCTTGTGGGTAACACATTTGCTGTGGAATGTTAATCGCCTTTCACAGGCTCAAAACTTTGACTTTCCTGGCCCTGAGCAGGTTACCTGGAAATCACCCGGCAGCCTCCTCAGTTTGAACCCGGAAGCAAGCCAAGAGCTCTGTGATGCCCGTGGTCTCTCGGTGACATCTGCCCGTCGTATTGAGTGCTGTTTTCTGTACTTTTCCGAGGTTCTGTGGGCTCTCCTCAGGTCTCCAGGAAATGACTATTTCCCCCGTCAAAGCGAGACGAAGCTGGATAGAATATGACTTGACTCCTCTTTTCTCTCTATGACCTTCACTTTTCGGTAGCTCTGAGTCATGTGTCCCCAAAGATTTTTGCAACGCAGTCTTCTTGACTTGCAAGGAACCGAAAAGCCCATCGTCTAGACATACATAACCCAAAGGCTTGTGGGTTTCTAATAACTGTCCCAGTCCGCGATTTTCTCGGAGTTAAAGGTTAGCGCGCTACAAACCTAGGAGCTTGTCAAGATTAAGCCGCATGGGCTAGAACGATGTGCTGCGAACTCCTGCCTCCAGTTACAGAGCCCAACCACACTGTAGTGAAATGAGATTGCCTCGCTGGAGCTTAATTTGTGGGCTTGTAAGTGGAGGGTGGGTGGCAGATGCTGTGATTAAGATTTCATTTCCTGGTTGATGTTACCGCTGTGATCACAGCACCAGCCGGGAGAACTCATGTTTACTGGCAGGTTTAACTAGTCAGTCGTTCTGCGTTTAATACAGTTTAATCAGAAACAAAAAGAAACCCTGCTGATTGATACCCCACAAAAACCCATCCAGGTTGCTTGAGGAAATGGTTATTAGCCCTTCCAAAGGTGAGCCCTTAGGTGAGTCCTCTTACCAACTTCTTTCTTCCATTCCTTCATGAGGGCCTGTGCCCTTCTACATGCTGACCATCCAGTAGCGCGCATGCCAGTCAAGGTCTTGGGCTTATGGAGAGAGAAAAGCAACTAAAATGTCAGGTGGTGAAGAACAAAGCAAGGAAAATCAAAAGTGGTGAGGGTTGTTGTCTTCGAAAGACCGGGGAAGGGCTGTCGGAAGAGGTGACTTTTAACAGAGGCCTGAAGACATTACAAGGAGAGCCTTGCAGGTATCTGGGGAAAGAGATTTTTCCGGCAGAAGGAATTGTAAGCTAAAAGAACTTTGGGTGGGAGCTTTCATGGCATCTTGAAGAGCAAGAAGCTGGAATCCCTGCATGTGAGTGGGCCTGCAAGGGAATGTAGTAGATGAGGTGGGAAAGGGCAAGTCAGGAAGGAGGGGGCAGAATCAAGCAGATAGATATGTGACATGATCTTATGTTTAAAAATAATCCCTCTGAGTGTTGATGGGGTTAAGGGTAAAAGATAGACGTGGCAAAGCATTGCAATTATCTAGGTGAGAGATGATGGCTGCTTGGATACTATGATTTGGTGGAGGTGGTAAGACTCATTGGACTTTGTATACAAAGGTAGAGTTGACAGGATTTGCTGATGGATTGGATGTGGGTGCAGGAGGTAAAAAGGAGGTAAGGGTAATACCAGGTGTTTAGCTTGAGCACCTGCCAAAATGTAACTGTCATTTATGAAGATGGGGACGATGAAGAAGAAAAAAGCTTGTGTGTTTCTGTCATTTGGATTTCAACACTGATTTTGAGAAGCCTCATAGGCCTCCAAGTAAAAGTACTGAGCAGCGAGCTGGGAAAACAAGTTGGTAATTCGGGAATGAGGATAGGCATAGATTTGCGTGGACCGATTCTAAAGTTATAGAATCAGTAAGGTCACCCAGGGTGCTAGTGGAAGTAGAGAAGAGTGAACACAGACCTTTATTTCCCATGTGACACTGACATTTAAAAGCTAAGATGAGGAGGAACCAGTAGAGGAGACCGTGGAAGAGCCAAGAAAGAGAGTATGTCAAGTGTTGATGGAAGTAAGAGAAACATTGATAGATTTCCCTGGAATCTGGGAATGTGGAGATCATCTGTGATCCTCACAAGAGCAGGAGGAGGGAACTGTACTAGGATGATGTACTATCATCATTATTGATTATTATTTTATTTATTTATTTATTTTGTCTTTGGGGCATCACTGCCTTCTGGTGGTGGGAGTAGGAGGCCCAGCCTTGCTGCTGGATTTGAACCTCCAACCCAGTGGACCACAGTCCCGCACACAACCACTACACCACCGGGGCTCAGCCTGTTGACTATTATTTTGATGAAAGTATATCCATCCAAAGACACACCCTTGCAACAATCCCTCTCTGTGCAATTCAGTGACATTGATGACATGCCTCAGGTTGTGCCACAATTTTAGCTGTCATTTTCCACATTATTCATCACCGTGAAATACACTGCCACTTACACTTCTCAGTCAACCGTTTGAGTTGCCATGGTCAATTCAATTTCACAGAGGTAGCTTGCTTTAAAAAGCATAATGTCCAAAGAAGACATATTTTACTAATTAAGATATGCCATTTTTGCTGTTGTTCAAAGAATACTTCCAGGCATAATTTTGTCTTAAGGTTTAAAGATGAACAATTCACAGCAATGGTCCCAGGGGGTTGTCCAATGTCATGCTTGTAGGGAATCTTGATTCCACTGAGAATTTGATTTTTTTTTTAAACCTAACTCTAACCCTAGAGAATTTGAAATTTTGTTACATATTTCTTCCCCTTTGATCAGAATTCTTCCATAGAATCACTGCTCATAAAATTTAGTAATGGTAACTAGGCACTCTCTAGTTCTTCTGATCTCATAGTAAAGGAAACAGTTTCTCACAGTGGCATATTTTATTTTCTCCTCTAGTTTATGACTTTGTTTCTTCTCTGGTACTTCAGATGAAGAAAAGCTAATTATTAAAAGGATGGATGATTAGGACTGCTAATGCTTAGATTCTTAGGAAGACTTCTCTATATTACATAGACCATAAGCAAATGTGAAATTTTAAATGTAAGTTATATTTTAATAGTTTTATTGACATACAATTCACATAGCATACAATTCAATAGTTTATTCATATCAAGAAGTCTATAGTATAGCACTGGTGAACCACGTAACTATCTCTTGTTTACTATTTCCTCCCCTTACCAATATGTTTTTTATTTGTTTTGCCTCATTAATCATGAGAGATTTGCATATGTTCACTTGTATATGTAAGATTGTTTGGTACACAAAAACCAAGACAGATAACCCTTCAGAAACAGTAACAGGAGCAATGGTTCCCTGAAGGTACGGGAAGAGAGGAGGGGTCATGGGGTAGGGGGTGGGGTCAGTAGGGAACTGATAGCAACAGAGGTCTGTGGGGTCAAACAACAGAATTATATGTGAATGGATATCTTGGAATGTGTGACATGGAAAAAACAAAACAAAAACAACTGCTGCGGCGGGGAAGGACTCCTGGGAGACAGTGTAGGGGAAGGAGGGCGTAAAGGGGAGCTGATAGCCAGGATTCCCGAAGAAAATGTTTTAAAACTTATTATGATAGCAATTGTACAAAGCTGCTTTATGTGACTGAACTATGGAATGTTATGATATCTGTCAGAGTACCCAATAAAACGATTTTAAAGAGGGCTGCATAATCATCACCGCAATCAACTTTAGAAAAATGTCTTCATTCTTTCATTCATTGATGTCGGCTCTCCATTTCTCCCCAGTCTCTCCTGCTATATCCCCTAGGGGCTATTGATCGGGTTGCTGGCTCCAGATTTGCCTAGCCTTGATTTAATACAGATAGGCATGGAAAGACCCACAGGCACCACCAAACTAACAAAGATAACAAAGTAAAACAGACAAAAGCCTCAATCAAAAAGAAAGCACAACATATTACAAATTAGAACAAATTAAAATGAATCATAGGGCGCTAAATTTTAGCCTGATTGCATCAGCAACAAGCCACTTCCCAAAGCATTCCCTGTGTAAGCAAGGCCATTCACATCTCTGACCCTGTAATGATTTTTGAAGAGGATGGGAAGAGAATAGATGAGAAGGAAAAGAAGTGGAGAGAGTGAACCTGCACTTCTCTTTCAAGATGTCTTATTGTCAAGGAGAGGAGACCCATTGGACTCCAGCTAGAGTAGCTCAGAGGGTCCCGGGAAGGTGTTGGAGTGGAAGCATAACTGGGTCTTCTTCATGGCTGGTATCAGACCATGAATACATTGTGGCTTCTTCCATTGAAGCCCTGCTTAGTTGTTAAGAGAGCTGTCTTGCCACTAGAAGACTAGGACACTTACTGGCAGTGAGGCCATCGACAAATCACTTGAGTGGCCTCCATTCCCTCCTCCGTTAATTAGGGTTAATCTCTGGGCACCTGGCTCAGAGGGACGTGACCATCAAATGACAAGTTTCCATTGAATAGATTCTGGCTCATGGTTTCCACAAGTGTGTCAGATTGGAAATGTCTTACGCTGCCCATGGTCTCCGTTCATGTACTTTTCTGCTGTTCATTCCCCCCTGAGAGAGGGTTATATGTAGATCATTGTGATTGGTTCCCCTTCTCCTGGTATGGCTACTTTCACACCAGCTTGTGTGACCACGAAGTGTCGATGGGATTGGGTATCAGGCATCAAAGACCCAGAACAAAAAGAAAAATCATAATGATGTGAATGAGGGGACATGTGGAGTGAAGATTCAAGGCCCATCTGTAGACAATTGCACCTCCCCTTATAGGTGGGTCACAAGGAAGAGACGAACCAGTTTAGGTGCATACAACTTTACTCCAGTTTTTAATGCTTCCTCCCACCCCACCCCCCACTGTCGTGACCCTAATTCTACATTACAAATCCAGCTGGACCTGAGCATGTACACGTGTACAGATAAGAGCTGGAGACCCAGGGAAACCAGGACAGATAAACCCTTCAGAACCAATAATGAGAGTTCTCTTGGATTTTCAATGGCTGAACTTTCCAGAAGCAAATCACCAGCTCTTTCTTCTGAGGCATATCTGAATAGATTTGAAGTCTCAGCCTTTACAGTATCAGTGATGTATGTTAGCCATTTGCACCGCTCTTGAAATGAAATGACATGTACACTCTCAGTTTAAAATGTAAAGTTGCATGTACAAATGAGTCCCCCTTCCAGTTGATGACAAGCTCTTAGAGCAAGCATCGCATCTTACTAAATTTCATCTTGCAAGTGCACAGTAGGGCGCGCAGTCTTGGGAGGGTCCCTTTGGTGGAATGGATGGCTAGATGCGTCCAAGGGCTACTGGCCCACTAGGCAAGGCCCTCTTGAGCAGGGGACCCTGCCACTCCTTGGTTGATTGACAAGTGCTCTTGATTTCCCTTCCCCCTCAGCAGCTGATGGGTCCAGGTTTTCTCCATTTAAAATGCCATTTTGGAAATCTGTTCTCCCCCAGAGGATACATTAAGGTAACTCCGCTTGTGGTAACCTCCCTTCCCTCAAAGGCTCATTATTTAAATTATCGCTCATTAATAGCAGGCCTATTTCCCCTGGCAGTTGTGAGGTGCCATGACATTTCCTGGTTTCTCAAAGCACCTTGGGAATGGCCCCGCTAAGTCAAGCTGCTCCCACTGCTGTGGCTGCAGCAGAGGACACCGAAGGAAGTGGCTGCCATCTCACCAAGTGGGCAGCAAAGAGAGAGGGTCAGACTTCCTCAGTGGGGCTCCGCCCCAGACAAAGCCTCTTTTTAAAACACTGCCTGCCTAGAAAAGAAAGGCAGTGGGAACCTGGTTATTGTCCTGTGATATGGTGAGCCCCAGCTGACAAGACTGGACCAGCCTGGCTTCTTTGGGGTTAAAGTATCAGGAATAAGAGGTCACGGGCAGGGTGGGAAGCAGGGAATTCTGTCTGTGGTTTTAGAGAGAGAGAGAGAGAGAGAGAGAGAGAGAGAGAGAGAGAGAGAGAAGAAAGAAAGGTTCCTGCCTTTCTTTCCTGTGTGAGAAAAATTATTTAAACTGGCACAAAATATATTTAAGAAGCATATTCTTAGAGTTACTTAGAAAAATACCCTGTATATTCTGGCAGCAGCAAAATGTATCCTTAATAGAATTCATATGGGGCCTTCAATGATCACGATGTTTGGAGAGGAGCCAGATAGTAAGTAATTTAAACATCACAGGAAATTAAATTTTAGAATTCAATTTTGCATAAAGTTTTCTGTAATGAAAATGTCACACATAAATTATGAAGTCTGATTATATTCTTTTTTGACTTTTTAATAAAATAATAGAGGTACTTGACAGTCAAGAACAAATGCATATTTTATGTGAATAGTATTGCGTTCACCCAACGTCCTCTGGAAATAATGGAACAGATGTTAACACTGCTCTCTCAGCTATCAGATGCTCTGTTACACAGCTCCAAACACAAGTATTTATTAAAAAATGCTAACAGGGTTGTCTTTTAGGGTTATCTAATTGTAGGCTTAAAATGTAGATGGTTAATGCAATTAATTATACATGTAGAATTATATAGCCAGGCTATAATTTATTATATGTATGCATATATAAATTATATAATATTCTGTTGTAAATTAATTTAATATGGGCACAGGGAATGACTTCTTGAAAATATTAAATAGTTCATAATGTGGTTATAAATCAAAACTAATCTGAATTTCCACTTAATTTTGAATTTTGAGGAGGATGCTTTAACTCACTGTAGGGGACTTTGGGGGTGCTGATTGTGCTTTAGATTAAATCCACAGCCTGTAATTATTTTTAATAATATTCAACTAAAAAACGCCTCAAATAAAAAGCCTGAGCACTCTTAATTTGTTTAAGGCCAAGCAGCATTTTTCTTCAAAGCATAAAATATAATGAACGTTTATTTTGAAAATTGACCTCCTCCATCATAACTCTAGGGCCCTCAGAAGATCTTTCTTCAGGCTCACAATGAACTCTTGCTCAATGCAGAGATCTTGACCCTGTTCCCTTTTGGAGAGAGAGGCTTTGCCTATGGATATCTTGTTTCATACGTCCCTCTTTGAATCCCGTATGACTTTGTCTACATGCTTTGTATTGGGTGGGTGAATGGGAAGGGGTGGGGGCAGTCTCTGCATATTTTAAATTTCAAAAGACTACCCAAAAGAGCTTTCTGACTCGATCAAGGTTACACAAAAATGTAAGCCAGGCAGTTAGCCCAGGAGATTGTGTCTTCTTTTGGAAAATACATCATGCTAGTCGGTTCACTGTGGGAGGAAGATGAAGATGATGATGCTCTGCATGATGTTCAAGGCAGTTCCTTCAGATATCAACAGTTTTGTTTTTATCTTCTTTTCATAGAGGCATATGATTTGCGTGACCGATTTGATAGATTCTCTCAGCTTTAGCACTCAAAATCTCACATACTGATGAGCTGATCAGCTACTGATCAGCTACTGATCTCACATACTGATCAGCTGATGTGAGCAAGCTGAGAAGATTGGTTACTTTAACTATGATCAACCAACACTTACAAAACAATATGTGAAGATAAAACGTGCCAGGTATAAAATTCTGCCTCCATAAGGGTAGCCAAAGAGACAGAAGACCCCCGTCTCTTTCAGGCTGGGTCCTAAGATTTTCAACTTCAGTAATTCGAATTTATAAGTGGACTTGGGGTTGATCAGGCTGACAGGTGAAGAAAACAGTGAGTGGAAGAGAAGCTCTGCTGATGGGTATGAAACTTTTATGGGAAAGGAATGCGTTTTTGTTGGGATGTGTCACTAAAATGTTTTTCAGTTTTTTCCATTGTGGGAACTTATGTCAATGTAGAGATTGTTATATTGTGGTTGGGTGCTGTCTTCAGAAATACCTAAAATATAGAGTATTGTCTTACTTATCAGGGATAGTTGTTAGGACACTAACAATGGCAGCTGGAAAGATGATCTTGTTAAGCTGAACTGTGGAAAATAAATGGCTTTTCACGACCCATAGGCAGGCCATTTAAAATTCTATGAGAAAAGAGATGTGCAACAGCACCTAAATTGTACTTGCTATTTCTGGATATATTTGGCAAGATATTACAAGAAAGAGAAGTGCCCAGGGAAGAGGTGGTTCTTCAGTAGAAGTCACAGGAAAAGGTTTAAATGCAAGGTCTTGAAATTTGGAAGAGTTGACTGCATTTAGAACCAAAATAATATGTGATGATATTTTAAAAGGCTTTGAAAAGAAGTTGATTAAAATGGCTTGGGGCCAATAGTGCTCAAGATGTGGCCTTTATTCCAGACAAATAGCCTAATTCTAGTTACCATCATGAAGTTGGTTGCATGCATAGCAAGAAGCATGGGGGTGAGAAAGCAAAGACATTCAAAAGATCTAAGAACCACATGCTGAAACATTCTTTGGGTGTGCTTACTGTATAAAGAAATAAGAAGCAAAGTGAATTATTTGGGGGGAACTGTAGAGTCAAAGGAATCATGAAAATGTATAGGATTATTCAGATCTTAAAATAACTCTGAGGCCCCCCAACAAGTTGAAAGTTGGAAAGTAACTTGAGAAAGTTGAGGAGACATGAAGGAGGCCAAATTCCCCCAAACACTTTTCACATGTAGACAAAGAGACTGGGGAAAAGAAACACTGGTTAGAGGATGCAGGCAAAAGCTATGCAGAAGAGCTATAAAAGATGCTTTTGGCTTCTGGATATGATGTCCATGATAAGTAAATCGACAGAGATAGCTACAAGATTAGTGGTTCCTTGGGAGGAGGATAATGTCAGGAGTTTGGGGGGAAATGAGAAACGCTAATAATGATGGATGCAAGAGTAAAGTTCTAAAATTGATTGTGGTGATGATTGTATGCTTTTATTTGAAGATCATTTTATTAGGGGCTCTTACAGATCTTATAACAATCCATACATCAATTATATCAAGCATATTTGTACATATACATACAACACTTTTTGATGTGATGAAATGATTAAATTATATGATATGTGAATTGTATGTCAAATAATTATTGAAAAAGTGGAAAAGAGAGTGGAATTTCCCTAGGAACGTTTTGAAGCCATCTCATAGCTATTGATGGTATAGTTGAATCGAAAGTTTACAAAAGAATAAATGGAAACACTGCTTTATTATTAATTATTATTATTATTATTATTATAAAAAGCTCTTCCTAGAGTGTAGAACCATGTTGTAATCAAAGAATCTCCTGTCCTGAGTGAGGTGTGGTAGTTACATAATCTGATATCAGTTTGAGGGCTAGGAGTGATGGGGTAGAGTTTAGCCTGTCAATCAGATCAACGCTTGATGATCTCATTGGCAGTGCTAATAAGATAACTAGCTCATTGGAGGCAGGACACAGACTCACTTTTTGCTTGACATCTCTGAGGAGAAGCCATATTGACCTACCCTGCTGTAACCAGAGCCTGGGAGTTGGAGAAGCCACATATGTGGAGAGCCCCGCCAATGTTGAGATGCTTACAGTGCCACTGGATCCACAAGACTTCCCACTCACTGGCCTATGATCTTCCTGCAGTTGGCATCATTGCATGTGTTTGGGGAATTTGGAGAGGATTTTATAGATTGGTATCAGACATATGGGCTAATATCAGACTTATCAACTTGATCAGGACAGGGTTGGGATGTTTTCTCATCATTCAATTGCTCTTGTACATAAAGCTCTTTCCTGTACACACGAGTGTTCATGAACTTCTCTAGTCTACCTAGACTAACATACAGGGCCAGAGGTCTTCTTAGAGCTTGCTCAATGGGATCCCATATTTCTCCCGAACTGCTGTGTTTCTCATTTCCCTTTCCAAATAGAAGCATTTATTGTTATTTGTCTGAATTTAATCCACTCTAGGCCGTGTGTGAAGGAGCCCTGGTGCTGTAGTAGGTTGGGCTGCTAACTGCAAGTATGAAACAATTAACTGCTCCTTTTGGAGAAAAATGAGGCCTTCTGTTTCTTGAGAGAGAGATTTACAGCCTCGGAAACCCACCATGGCAGTTCTATTGTGTCCTCCAGTTTCTCTCTGACTTGGAATTGACTCGTGGGGGATGGGCTTGTTTGTCTTTTTGGTTTAGTAGGTATGTGTGTATGCATGGATATGTGTGGAAAAGGAGGAGATAACCTGTTCTTTTTGTGTCATGACTTTAGGATCAAGGGCAGATACCGCTACCTGGACCTGATGGAATAATAACTGCCCACTAATGAGGAATCTTGAACCTTGAATTGGATGCTGCGACTGGATGGAATTTTGACTTTTTCCTTTTGAAGGAGTTCAGTGTATTTTGTGTAGGAAGAAGAAACTAAAGAAATATTTGCAGCTATAGTGGGTAGTTTGCAGCAGATATTGT
The DNA here is from genome assembly GCA_004026705.1 of Nesogale talazaci. Classification (NCBI taxonomy): domain Eukaryota; kingdom Metazoa; phylum Chordata; class Mammalia; order Afrosoricida; family Tenrecidae; genus Nesogale; species Nesogale talazaci. Next base: position 54,138 of record PVJH01004141.1, read on the forward strand.
AGGTGGTAATTAAGTATGCCATGTACTTTTTTTACATTTCTCCTCCTCTCTTCCACCTGCTTGGGAGCATAGGATGACCTAGCACAAGTGGTTTCTTTCTAAAGGCAGCCACCATCATTGCTTTCATGCTGAGTCTTATTTATTTAGTTTTATCTCAATGTCTATGTCCTGACCTTGACTCCATATCCCAATATATATTTTGTTTGGAACCTGTATCACTCCTAGTTATGATCAATAGATGTTTCTTTTTTGTGCTCATGACTCCAGTCCTTATTAGCCAACGTAAGTTAACATATGCCCACCAGTGGGCAGGATTCTCCCTAAATCTTCCTGTCCTGGAAATAGATGATTGTTTGTACAACTTGGCCATTTGGGGAATCAACCAGAAATGCCACATACAGATGCAAGCGAGTTCCTTGCTTGGAGACTGCTGTCTGTTTTAAGTTCTCACCCTATTTGTCAAGTGGAAAACCGGGTCTCCCTGAGGTCTGCAGAGGATGTGATTGGCTGGAATTCCATGTTTTCCGTTTGGAACCCTGTCTCCAAAGTGTTACCCTGAGGATTTCAGCAATTCTTCTTGGCTTGGAAAGAAGATGACTCATTCAACCAGAATCTTTTCTTCAGGAAAAAAAAAAGTCACAAGAGACACTATTCTGATGTGGTGGCCAAAAGGAAGACCCTTATTCAAGTAATTGCTTCCTGACCTCAAGGCCTGGCGCTCCAATTCTATTGAAATCTCTGGTTGTCAAGAATACCAGCAGCATTGCTAATGCTCTTGGCCTTATCTTAAGAGGTACATTCCTTTCCCCTAAACTCCCTTCCTTAGATATGCATGTAAAACTGCCTCTACTTGGATGATAGCAGATGGAGCTGAATGAACTTGAAGACAACTTACAAGAGCAACAATTGCAGATGAGATGATTGGATTTTATTCTTCTGGTCTGCTGATACCATCTTCAGTTTTTTGCTCAGCTGCTAAGAGAGAAACCTTTTGACGTTTCTTCAAGGATGGCACAACCTGATCAGGTCCGACGAAGAGCGCCGAGGTCCAGAAATGAAGGCTGGTCCAAAGAGGTCAGATCAGCGTTGCTGTTTCTCATGCAACTTGGGGTTTTAGAGATTTCCTTACCGAGACCATTGAATAACCTTTTGCAGTGTTTTACTTGCAGTGCTTTGGCCAAGTGATGAGAAGAAGGTAGGTGGTGGTGGTGGTGGGAAGGAGGAGGCTTTGAACATAGATAGACATAGTCTCTAATGGTGAGCTTTATCATTGCACACTTCCCATGTGGATGCAAAAAATTATTTATTCTAGATTTCCATAATCTGAGGACCCAATGTGTGGTGTCCTTGGTTTCAAATATAAAACTATTCTATCACAAAATAAAAAACTGAAGTCCTATAAAACCTACCTCTACTTAGATATTCATCTCTATCTCTGTTCATGGCATTGATATGCTTGACTTTTGGCTCCTTTTGGGTTTTTAATGTAGCAAACATACAACAATAACGTATAAATACAAGGAAAATTTATTACCATGGGAAATGGAAATTTTTGCAAAAGATGCAAGATTTCATGAAATTGATAAAAGGGATGTTGGAAAAGTTCTTGGCTCACATGTGAAACATTGACAAATGAGGGTCTGCCAAAGTTAACAAGTGAAAATCAAGATCTGTGACTTCACCATAAACATTCAAATTGGGTTCTGATAACATTTTTTTTTCTTGAAAAAGTGCTGCAGCTCTTAGTTATATTTGTGGGGAACAAACATTTTTTTAGCATGCTTACTACTCTTATCTTGCTGTTAGTTTGAAGAAATTACATAAAATTCAAGCAAAAATACCAATACATGACACATTCTTTGGTCCCTCTCCAAATCACAACTAGTTGCAGACATAATGGACAGTTTGTTGAATCAGATAAAAGTACATTTATTTTCATAATTTTAGTTTCATTTCTTTTTCAGGTTAATGTTATAATAGAAGATCCTCTACCTTAGTACTTATATCCCTCTTTTAAGAGGACTTAAAACCTTTTCATGAATCAATCAATTTCAGCAAAAGAGCGCCTCGAGCATTTATAGTAGGATTAGGGATGATTTCATTTCATTTTCATTATAAACAACTCAGAGAATAAGGATCAGCGCAATACCCAATATAAGCAAAAACATTCCTGAGTTTAAAGGATATATATGGTTCTTACTTCTTTAATGATATTTCTCACGCACTCCTTACCCCTTAGATTTTTCATTTTCTAGACTTCTGTCTCCTGGGTTTGCTGTCAGCTCCTAGGAAACACATCTAACACAATAGTGTTTAAATAATCCACTATTTACATAGGCGTTTGTGTGAAGCTGTTTGCTCAAATTGACCTGGTCGGGTTCTTTTGTTCTGAATGTTGGTCCAAATGCCTTCTGCTATTTTTCTAAAAGATGAGGTGATAGAGGACTTACATTGTAGCCCAAACTCTTCTTATTGGTTGGTGACTTTGAGAAAAATCTCTTAACTGAGTGTAGCCCTAGTTTCATAACCTCTAAAATAGGGTTATACCCTTCCCTAAATCTCCCTTCCATGGTTGTCTGCAAGATTCAAGTTGAATACTGTCCACATTTAGGAAAGCAGCTTATGCCCACTAATAGAAGCCCTGGTTGCAGAGTGGTCGTGTGTTGACTGCTAACTGCAAGGTCAGCGGTTCAAAACCACCAGCCAGGTCTAAGGGGAAAAGACAGGGCTTTCTATTTCTGCAAAAGTGTTAGTCACAGAAACTCACAGACTCAGGCCTACCTTGTCCTATAGGGACACTGTGAGTTGGCGTCGATTGGGTGGTGGTGCTTTGGGTGTGTTTTGTTTGGGAACAGGAACTCAGATGAGTGAAGTGAATTTATAGGCCCTGTCTTTGGGCAATCATCTGATGGGTGGGATATGGTGATGAGAACGGTGGGGCCACAGCACAGTTGTTGTAATGGGCTTTGCTTCTTCAGAATCAGATTCCCTGCTCAAATTCTTTGACTCTCAAAGTGGAGACCTCCAATCTCATTCGCCTTCCTAGTTTGTTTTTAATACGCACTTGGCCTGTCCCCTGAGTCTGGGCGGAGGGGTCGGGGGGTGGGGAACTCAGTAGAATCCTCTGATCTTGAGGCACAACCTTCCCCAAAGAGAAGCCACCTAATAAAGGAGACTCCCGAGTAGTCATGTCTGCGTGACCCTTTCCCTCTCATCCCCTTTCATCCCATCATCACATCCAGCAAATTGCTTTCATGTCCTGTGGAATCCAGTCTGACCCAGAGTGCTTCTCTAGGACAGAGTAGAACAAGGATGAAGGGGGTACAGGACTAGGCCTTCAGGTTTTTTTCTCCAGTGGAGTGGCTGGTGAGTTTGGACTACCCAATGACATTTCACTTAGCAGCCAAGCACCAGGGCTGCTTTATCCTGCATGAAAAACCTGTCACGTCTACCTCCCTATACCTCTTGTCTCCATTCCCACCTCTTCTTCCCTTTGATCTTGGCCTGTGTCCCTCACTTGTTAGTTCTCTCACCCTGACACCCTTTGTGGGTGTCATCAGGCCTCCTCAGAGACTTTGGGGCCCCCTGCTGGTGGGAGGAAGGGCACATCTACAGGCTGTGGGAGAAGCTGCAAAGCAGAGTAAGAGCTGAGTGACTGACTGGCTGTGTCTCCTGATTCACCTTGACTTAGACTTTGGCTTCCGTAGCCCTTTGGGTGGGGTCTAGGTGGTGGCTTGCTTCATGCTAGGACACGCTAAAGCTCCTATCTTTCATAATTTCCATCGGAAGCCATTAGACTGATCCCCAGAATAATAAAATCCAAGTTGATTCTAAAAAAGCTTCAAGTCCCTAACATTCCCCCCCCACCCCCCGCAAGAAGATTGCAATTTCTGAGCTCCCTCTAATAAACACTTTCTGGTGCCGTGGTCACTTGGTGGTACAATCTGACTTCCCTGGACTCTTCACTCTCTGTGTTGGCCGACTCGACTTGCTGGACCTAGCTTTGCTGCTGGTTTTCCTCACTGAGAGCTTGTTTCTAAGTCTTATTCTCATCTGTCTCCTGACTTCTTGTTACCTGTGACCGCCCCTCGCTCCATGCCTCTGTGATGGACCCTCAGATAAACAAAAGGGGGGTTGATGTGAAATTGAGCATAAAAAGCAAGGTGCTAAAACGATTTGACTGTTTTCTATCAAAATAAGTGATACACATATACATATGATTTGAAGTGCTGAAACATAACGTCCATAAAAGCGAGACGTACCACTGCCACTTGGAATGAACTCTGATGTCTACTCCTCCATCCCATGTCATTTCAAAACGGCTCCCGACCTCTGACCTCCTCCTGATGCATTTGCAGGGGTCTGATGACCAAGGTTGATAAAGCTCTTCTGCAGAAAGCAGCATGAGAAGTGCTTTCTGAACTGGGTGGAGCTTATTTTTCATCCCTACTGTGCACTGCCATCTAGTCTGGGGTGGCTGAGTCTGGGGTGACAACAGAGTGCCGTGTTGCCAGTCCTGTGCCATCTGAATGCTCGCTGGGAAGCCGCCTGAGGGTCCTGCGGGGCGCCTGGTTCACATGGCGGGTGCCTTCCCCTAGGAGAGACTCCTCTTTCAGCACTGCTTTGGGCAATGCTCAGCTGTGATCGCTTGCTGTGGTTTTACAAACTCATGCTACTGTGCTTTCAGTGAAGTTTCCCCAGCAGTGCAGACTCGCTCCCATTTTCACCAACAGTGTTCTGATTGGTCACAGTGCATACATACGCTCCTGATTTCCCTCCTCGTCACTCTGTTGTCATGAACTTAGTTTCGCTGCCACCTCACAGCTCCATCTTTGTTTTGAAGTCATTGTTGGCACTTGAAGCTCTTCGAGGTGATTTAAAATTTTATTCTATGTCCCTGTCACTCCTCCCCCTTGCCCCAAGGGACTACTGAGAACCTCTCTCCTTGACCATCGTGGGTGCCCTGAGTCTGGGTGTCATGCTCACCCCTCTGACTCGGCTATGCTGTGACTGCGAAGGAAAGAACAGCAACTGGACCGTGGACCACCATGTTCCTTGTAGAAGGTACCATGATGAGGTGCGGACACACACGATCCTTTGTCCCTCATATCTTTCATATCTTTCCCCTCCCCTTTATCTGTCCCCTTGTTCATGCCAAGAAAAATTCTGACGATGTGCTCCTTTCAAAACTCAACAAAAATTTGCTGGCGTGGGGTTATTCTGAGGCTCACTCAGCCAACACTTTAGTCAACCATAGATCAGCCCCATGGTGGGTGGCCCTAGGCCCCCAGAGGACTCAGAGCCAACCCTGTGCTCAGGGGATTGATGTGGACACAGACAGTGCCAAATGTCCTTCTCTTCTCCTCTCCAGTCCTGCATCAGTCCCCCACCTGTATGCCCCCCTTCCTTGCCTCTTTGTCTCTAATGACCTATTCTCTACTCTCTTTTTTTTGGGGGGGGGGGCATCACTGCTCTCCGGCGGTGGGAGTAGGAGGCCCAGCCCCACTGCTGGAATCGAACCTCCGTCCCGGTGGGCCGCACTCCCACGCACAACCACTACGCCACCGGGGCTCAGCCATTCTCTACTCTTGCATGCTTTCTATCCCCTTCCCTCTGAGATAGCTTCTTTTCTACCAAGCAGGATGGCAACACTGACCAGTCCCTATGTTAGAGTTCCGAGGTTTTACAATCACAAGTAACCCTGCTACTAATCGCTCACAACTGTAGTAGATCAGGCCTCAGTATCTTTCTAAACGTTCTTATACCTAGACCAATCAGGAACAGACAGAATATACCCAATATTCATGGTCATGCCAAGTTGTTTGGTGTGCATTATGAATGCTGTGTTAGTCCGGGTAGACTAGAGGAACAAATTTCATAGACATGCATATATAGATAGAAGGAAAAAGTTTATATACAAGAGGAACAGGACATTGAGCCCAGTCCAGTTCAAAGTCATAAGTCCTATATTAACCCATATGCCCGAAATCAGTCTATAAAGTCTCCTTCCAACTTAAGAAGTCACAGGTCAGTGGATGCAGAATCCTGGTGCTGGCAGGGGGCTCCATATGGCTCCTCGCTTCCAGGACTCAGGGTCCATCAGCAGCAGAAGCAACTCATTGCTGGCAGAGGTGTCCATGTAGCTGCCCCAGCTTTAGAGGTCTGGCTCCATCAGGGCAAAGCCATGTGGTCTCTCTGCTGGCTCCTCCAGCTTCTTGGACACTGACATCTTTTCTTGTCTGTGATTAATCGTCTATGAGACTAACTTCCAAAAACTGGGGAAGACAGCTTCTCATCTTTACTAGGGAAATATCGTGAGATTTCCCAGAAGTCTCAGGAGAAAGCCATGCCCACACGGAGGCCTCATGGGCTACTCAATGGCTATCTCCAGATTAACAGGCTAGACTCCACCCCTACATTTCAATCATAAAATTAACATAAGCACATGACTGACACAAATGCTATGGATAGAAGAGTCATATTGAATAACTCACTGCACTGCAGCAAGCATTTAACTTTATGAAGTCCCAGTGATCTATTTTATTTTTTTTTATCTTTGTGGCTTTGTTGTTGTGTATGAAAATCTATTATTAAGAAAAAGATAGTTCCTACAGCTTTGCTCTTATATTTTCTTTCAAGAACCTTAGGACTTTCAATTTCACATATGGGTACTTATCCATTTTGAATTAATTTTTATGTGTGGTGTGAGGTATGGATCTTGTTTCATTTTTCTGCATGTGAAATCCCATCTTGCTCGCACCATTTGTGGAAGAAATATTTCCACCCCAATTGGGTGAATTTGGTGTCCTGTTAAAAAAATCAATTGACCTTAGATGTTTGGATTTATTTCTAGATTTTCAATTCTATCTATTGATCAATGTTCAATTTTATCAAAAATTAATTATATCTGATCAGTCAATTAAACAGTACTAGGCTTTTAAAATTATTATAGTGTAGTATGTTTGGAAATCAGGAATTGTGAGGTCTCTTAATTTTCTCTTAAGATTTGCTTTGGCTGTTCTGCTTCTCTTGTCTTCCAAGATAAAATTGAGGATTACTTGTTCCATTTCAACAAAGAAGACTGTTGGAATTTTGATTGGTTTGCATTCTATCTGTAGATACTTTTAATATTGACATTTTAGCCCATACAATTCCTATGAACTAATATTTTGAAATAGATCATGGAAGTTTTTCTCCCTAGCCTGTCTTGTTTGTGAATTATCTGCTTCTTCTTTTACCTAGTATGTATGGGAGAATTGGGAAGGAAAACCTCAAGCTTTTTTTTTTTTTTTTAAAGAATGTGTTTAAAAGTGGAACACTTTTAAGAAGTGCTTATTTTTCAAACAAAGGATTTATAGTAAATGCATCAAGGCATGTTGGCTCAGTTACCTGCAATCAGGAATAAAGCAATGCAGCCTGATTACTGTGGGGAATCTGACATTTCCATGAGCAATTCTCCCTGTGCTGGTGCTGTCAGTTCTATGATTAGGGAATTGAAACTTGGAATGCAGATTACAGTAAGGGCCCTCAACCCTGGGCTAGAAGACTTAGAAGAAGCAATGAAATGTCACTTGAAGTTTATCTACATATCTGGGGGAGTGGATGCTTGCAGAAGTCTGAAAGTGATGGCTGATAGAGTTTGAGGATCTAGGAGAAGAACTTCCTTTACAAAGATTCTGGTATCCCAGTTCTCATCACTGAGTACACATGGAATGGCCTGGGAGGCTTTTTTTGTGTGTGTGTGGGGGCATCACTGCCCTCAGGTGGTGGGAGTAGGAGGCTCAGCCTTTGCTCCGTGGAGCTGGAATCAAACCTCCATCCCAGTGGGTTGCAGTCCCGCCCACAACCACTACGCCACTGGGGCTCAGCCAGAGACTTTTATTAATATACTTAAAAACTTTTCACTATGGAAAATTTCAACTTATGAGAAAATCGATAGAAATAATGATAGTAAAATGATAATAAAATAACTTTTATTTGCCCATTATTCAGCTCCCATTGTTATCAGGTCATGGCCAATCTTGTTTTCTCTATACCTCATCCATTCCCTGTCCCCGCCTTGTGATTTTAAGTAAATTCCCGACAGGATAGAATTCTACCTGTAAATAATTCAATGCATCTCTCTAAATGACAAAGGGGCACAATGACGAAACATTGGACTGCTAACTGCAAGATCAGCAGTTCAAACACAAAAGGCGCTCATTGGAGAACCACTGAGGTTTCTACTCCCAAAGAGTAGAAACTCACAGGGGAAGTTCTACCCTGTCTCCTGTAAATTCACTGTGTGCTGGCTGAATTCAGTGGCAGTGAGTGGAGGAGATGGAAATGGCAAAGACTTTTTTTTTGCTTTAAAAGAGCTTTATTGACCTTTCATCCACATATCACATAATTCAATAGTTAAATCATATTAAGATGAGTTGTACAATTTTTACCACAATCAATTTTTAGAACATTTTCTTCTTCTTTGCACTCATCGCAATTAGCATAATTATTTCTTAAATTGTGGCAAAAATACACACAGTAAAACATTCTCTAATTAAAAAATTTCTACATGTATAACCCAATGTGATTGATTATACTCTTTCTGTTGTATATTATTGACAGTGATATAATTTTTACACCCTCTTATGCATTATTTCTTCTACCATTAACATAAACTCAATGCTGCCCAAGTAAAAGTTCTTCCTCCTTCACCCAGGGTAACCATTGGCCAACTCTGGTTCCTCTTCTTTTAGTTGTTTTCTTGATATACTATTCACATATTATACACTTCCATAGTTCAATTGCTTTTAAAAAGTGTTGTCTATATATCACCACAACCAGTTCTATGGCTTCCTAATGACACTTTTAACATTCTCCAATAGCCCCATACTTTAAATGGATCGATTCTTCTTCAGTCTTCCTTATTCAAAGCCCAACTTTTCCCATGCATATAAGGCTATGGAAAATATCATGGCTTGCGTCAGATGAATCTTAGTTTTTAAAGTAGCTTTTTTGCTTTTCAACACTTAAAAATTTTTTTCAGCAAAGACTTTTTAAGCCATGATACCATGACCACAAAGTGAGCTCCTGAAGAAATTTAAATGCTTAGGCCCTTAGCCAAGACCAATTAAATCAGATAGCTGAGGGTGAGATGTAGGCATTGATAAATATGTATTTCTCAAAGGTCCCTATGCGATTCTGATGTTCTAGTGTTGGCTTGAAGGCAGAAATTATTAAAGCAAAAGACTAGGCTGAAGGTTGGTCAGAGGAACATCTGGAAGACCTCAGAGTGAAGGTCAAATCTACTGGTCAGTGTGTACACTCTCACCCTTAACAAATCACTCCACTTCTCAGTTGATAACTTCCAATATCAGAATCTCCTAGTTCTGATCCATCTTCTGAACTCCCATCACAGATCGCTTTCAATAGCCCATTTTCATTAGTGTGTAGCAGCATCAACTAAACCTTAATATGCTTAAAAGAGATTTTTTTCTCCATTCCCAAAATCCCTCCTCTGGAATGCTCCTTTTCTGACACCAAGTGGTTATCCCATTGACCTCTGTCTCCCATTGGCACCAACCAGTATCTTAATCTGCCAAGTTTCCCATCTGATGCAGTCAAAGCCATCTCATTCTTCCTGTTCACATGCCCACCATCCTTCTTTGTTCCCCTTGTCTTCAAGATTCTACTAGATTTATATGTGTATTTTTAACCCTTATCCTTTGTGCTTCCAATTTACTGAATCCTCTGAAGTCATATGTATCTTCTTCTCTCCATTACCCATAGGAAGCCTTCCAGTTTCTCAACCAGGCATTTTATTTTGTCATCTATTGCGACACTTTGGCCAGACCATGTTTTATGGAGCTCTACCATCTCCCTGTTCCTTGTCCCTGGACCCTATTACTTGTTTAACATAGCTCAAATCCACCGTCCTTCAGAAATCCTCTTACAACCCACAATAGCATCTCTGCCTCTTGATCTCTTATTGCACTTATCACAGACAGCTCATTAATGTCCATTACCATCCCATAAATTTGAAGGGCCTTACAAATCGTGTGAAAATCCCATTATCTTTTTAAAAAATAATTTTATTGAGGGCTCATACAACTCTTATCACAATTCATCCATCCATCCATCCATTGTATCTTAAGCACATACAATGCCCTCATCATTCTCAAAATGTTTGCTTTCTACTTAAGTCCTAGGTATCAACTCCTCATTTCCCCCCCCCTAGTCTCTCCTCCCTCATTAAACCTTGGTAATTTATAAATTATTATTAGAAAATCCCATTATCTTTAGTTTCTTTTGTCCATGAACTTTTGGAAGTCCTCTTGTACATATAAATTTGTAAACTGTTTAGACACATCTATGTATTTTATCTAATTAAGTTGGTATTTTCCTGAGGCAAAACCTTTGTTTTATGCTACTAAGCCTCTATCATATAAAATATATGTTTACATATGTACATGCCTGTGTTTAGATCTCTATAAATGCCCTTTGCCTCCTAGTTCTTTCCTCTATTTCTTTTTGCTTTTTACCTCTTGTCCCACTATCATATTCAGTCTTCACTTGAGTTTCAGGAATTCTTCTCAACTACGCTGTCCTTGATCCAGCCCTGCTAGACCTAGTACACTCTCCTCACCATTGATTTTGGGTCACTTGTTCTCTTGTCCCTGAGTTTGTTAACACCCACTCCCTATCTCCCATCTCCCCCTCTCCCATGCCCCCTTGGAACTGTCATACCATTGTTCTCTTTTTTGGTTTGCTTGACCCTTCCAAATAGACATGCAGCAATAGCAATATGCCCCAATACAAGACAAGACAATAAGCAACAAAACAATAGCTACTACAACAACAGAAAGACAACAATATCAACGAAAACAACAACATCAAACCCTATAAATAGCTCAAGGCGTGTTTGTCTTCCCTTATGAGTGTTTTTCAGTCAAGTCTGATGGGGTACCTCACCCTGCCCCCACAGTCTATGGTATTCCTCGGGACTTCATTTCTCTGCTCCTCTTGCTGCTCTGTTGCATACCCCCAGTGTCTGACTTCAGCACGGTGAACTCAGGGAGGGCACAGTCCCCACCGTGTGTCTCTAGTGTTGTCCTTTCTGGTGCTAGGTGTCAGTGAGGAATGTTCTGTCTTGTGGTGGGCCGGCTGTTTGGTCCTCTCTGTGCATTGGCTTCTCTGAGCAGAATTATGTCCTCAGGATTTGGTGGGCCAGGATGTGCTTCACTCTTTCCCCCCTCCGCCTGGTTGACTTCCATGTGCTTTGATCATACAAGTCTCTTTCCTTGAGCTGTAGCTACAGTGCTGTCCTCTGAAGTGAATTCTTCAGGGGTGGGGGTGAGGTCACCCCAAATTTTATAATTCTTTGTAGTCTACATCAAAACTCCAAATTTTATAATTCTTTGTAGTCTACATCAAAACTCCACAGAGCAGGGGTGAATAACAGCCTCAAAAAATTAGGTACAAAATGCATCACGTTCTCAAACACTAGGGGTTGAGGATTCAGCTTCATTGCTATAAATGCAACCTGGTGGGAGACAATTCCATGACCCTGAGGTCTTCACCGTGAACCCAAGGACTTAATGAGAGGGTCTCTAAATTTATTTCCAGCCAGGTTAGGTGTTGATGTCACTTTCTGCTTCTTGGTGCACTGTAGCTTCACAGAACTCGAGTTTAGTGGGGATCAATGAGAAGGCATCTCCTCCAGGATGAAGATTTAAAGGGAAGTTGAGAGAAGGCACCTGCTGGGGCTGTGTGATAAGCACCAGGGTGGGAATCGCAAGATGGGTGTTCAAACCACCAGCCACTCCTTTGGAGAAAGATGGAGATTGTCTGCTCTTGTTTCAGAAGCCCCTGTATAGGATTACAATGAGTCACAATCCATTAGATGTCATTAAAATTTTTTTTATATATAAAGCAAGAATTGTGTGTGTTCAACACTGCTCTACCCAAATCCCTCAGATATCTTATTTGCATGTGTATCAGGTGAAGACTGGGGTCTAGATGGAATTTGGGGACCTAAGTTAGCCACAGGGACCCTTTCCTCACGGTGAGACTCCCACACAATGAAAATCTCATGAAACCAGCGGATCCAGGTTCTGCATCACAGGCCCCTTTTAGGCCTACAGGCAGTAAGTTGGAGGGGCATTGGAGTGTCTTTTCCCAAAGAATGTTCTCTATCCCCTTGGTGCAGGGCTGGGTTTGCTCACGCTAAGTAACCGCGTGTGTGATTGCCTTGCGTCAGAATGAGCTCAATGCAGTGAGCGATGGCATTAGAAGGGTACAAGTTATCGCTTCTTGGCTAGACTATACTTCTGAAAGAATTAGAAGGAAGAGCCTAAATTGCCTTAGAAACAAGATTCACTGTGTTCCTATAAATCCAGTCTAGATGTTGAGGGAAACATCTTACCCTGTGGCGCTCCCACCCCCTCCCTTCTTCTGTTTCTAAGTCTCCTTTGGAAAGCATCCAGTTCTCTCTCTGATCCCTTCTCAAGGCCAAATAAATGCCAATTCAGCATTGAGGGCCATCAGGAAGTGATCGAGAGGCTGGCAAAATCCCAGATCTCATATTTAGGGCAGAACTGTGTGTGTGGGGGGGGTCTCTTTATTTTTTACAGAGTGATGTCAAGACATTGTATCCCTCAAAGAGCAGACATTGAAATGGAATGGACATATAGAATGGGATGTAGCTTCTGGACCAATTTAACCTTGCTCACGTTTTGATATGAGAGACTTATTTATGAACATCTCTGAACTTCTTAAGACAAGAAAATCCCTACCATTCTCAACTTTCCACACAGCTTTTCTCACATGCCAGCTAATGAATGTAAATATAAGGGGACTTCAAAGGCTTGCAGGAAAAAGACGTGATCTTTTCATTTCTTTTCCCATGATTGTTTTGGAGCTCCCTCGTACAAAGAGTGGGTATAATCATAAATGGAAAAAATCAAAGGCATTTTGACTAATGAATCTGTTACTTTTTTATAAAAATGAAGAAAATTATGTGCTCTGCTTTTTTGTTTTCTTTGAGATGTAATGAATGCAATGCAAACCCAGAAAAAAACTGACACGTTTAACTGCTAATGCAAGGTGGGAGGTTTGAGGTCTCTGAGCGACACCTCAAAGGACAGGCATGGAGTCCTAGATCTGAGAAAGTCTCCATCGAGGACTCCACAGCATGCTGTTGTACTTTGACACACACATTGATTGCCATGAGTTCAAATCAACTCAAAAGTCAACTTAAAAAATTATTTAGTTTATAGAATTTGTATGAAAATAGAACATGTGCAAAGCAAAGTGTGGTTGTGGGATAGAGTCAAGTCTTTCTTGCTCAGGAACCTTTCACATCAGAAGTTGTATGTTGCACCTTGAGTGTCGGGGAAAGAGGAGGTCATGCCGCCCATACACATGTGATAGATGTGCAGCCTGATGTTGGGTACGCTTTGCTTTGCCTTCCCTCCGATGCCTCCTGACCCCTGCAGCCACCCCTCTATCTCACCTTCCCTTCCCACTTTCAGCTTACTCTTAACTGTTACCTCCAAAACATTAGTCAAGAAGAACGTAAAGAATTTTCACTCTCATTCAACTCAGACTCCAAAGGAATCTCTGGGAAATTTCAGGTGTTCAGGATGCCATTCTGAGTGTAGAGACTTGGACCAGCATTCCTTACATAATGGTGCAGTTGGATTCCTCACTCTTGCTCGTATTGCTCTAAATATTAGCTATCAAAGTTATTGTCATTGCTAGAATGGGAAGCTAATTGAGGGAAGTGATGTACTCACCATTATGTCCTCAGTATACAATACAGTGCCTGGCACATGAAGTATCTGACACAAGCCATCTCCGAAGCTGAGGCAGGTTTTGCAATTGTTGTGTGGGTTGAAGTCAGGGCTGCCCCACAATTATATATACTCCAAAATATTAAGCAAATACTAGCAACTATTTACCAGCATTTGGTATGGAAGTCAGAGGTTAGATTTTTTCCCTAAAGGCTCTGGCTATAAGGCCTTTGCTCACACAATAGATAGGGCTAACTCCCTGCTGTTAGGACAATGGGTCACCTCCCTCCCCCCCTCCCCACCCAAAGCTTTAGCTAAAGTCTCCCACCCAAGGGCAATTAGGCTAAGCTTCCATCAGGAAACTTAGGTCCACCCATCTTGTCACATGGGGATCCCACGATTCCTATAACGTGTATCTGTAGCACAACCCTTTCCTTGGACATGTGTCCTTACCTGTAGTTAGGGGCTTTGCATGGCTCCAAAGGGTAGATAGGCTTGGGCACAATAAAGGGCTCTTTCTCCCACCTGTCTGCTCAGGATGCTCTCTCCCTCTCCTCATGTAATCCCTTCCCCCACTCTCTCTGTCTCCACGTGGACCACCTGATGGGTGGAGGTGAACATGCTACCATGAAATGTGTCTTGATTCGTAGTATTCCTTTCTTTCTCATCCCCTCTATAGCTTTACTATAATAATTAATAATTATCATTGTACAACTGCACCTCTCGAACCCATGATGTAGGTATCAGAGGCTGCCTTCTTCTGCTATTGCTGGAGCCATCCAGTTGGTTTCCATTCATGACACCCTGTGCACAGCAGAATGAAGCACTGCCCAGACCTATGTGATGCATACAACTGTTCTTCTGTTGGAGCCCATTCCTGCAGCCACTGTGTCAATCCACCTCCCTGAGAATCTTCCTCTTTTTCAATGCCCCTCTACTGGAGCAAACATAATCTTTCCCAGGAGCTACTCTCTCCGGAAAACATGTCCACAGTCTGTCACACAAAGTCTTGCTATCCTCTCATTTCTATGGAGCATTCAGGCTGTACATCTTCCAAGACAGTCCGTGATACTTTCTGGCTATCCATGGTACTTTCAGTATTCTTCTCCAGTATTCTTTGGTACTTCAGTATTCCAGTGTGCTGATTCTTCCCTATTCATTATTCATTATCTAATGAATATATGCTTTGATGGAAAATACCACGGTTTGGATCAGGTGCACCTTAGTCTCTGAAGTGATATATTTGCCTTCTTATACTTTAAAGACCTCCCATGCAACAGATTTGTTCAATGCAATCCATGTTTGGTTTCTTACCTGCTCCTTCCACGAGGGCTGATTGTAGGTACAAATAAAACATGTCTGGCTTTTCTCTTTTTAACATGATGATATCTATTGGTCCAGTTGTGAGGATTTTTGTTTTCTTCACATCAAGTTGCAATTCACATGGAAGGTTCCAGCCTTGACTTTTTTAGTCTTGAAACAGTGGAGCCAGGAAGCCAGTTGGAATGCATCAGCACTTCCTGATGCTGATTAGAAAGGCTGAAGGGAACTGAGTATGTGCTCTCTTCAAGGCACGTTACAGGTTTTTAATTAAATAAATGTATATTCCAAATAAGCCTTGGCAGTTGCAATGATTATCCCCACAACTGATCAGAAAACCAGGATTTATTGAGGTTAAGCAACTTGCCTGAGCTTACGGAGCTGGCAAGTGACAGAGCTGTGGTTTGAACGGAGATAGCCCTGTCTGCTTCTGAAGCACAGGCTCACCTATATCATCTAGGGAAATTGTTGGAGGTAAATAACTCTTCAATTCCAAGATTGCAGAACTGATTAGAGTGAAAACCAACATTAAAAAGAGAAAGGAAGGAAGGAAGGAAGGAAGAAAGAAAGAAAGAAAGAAAGGGAGAAAGGAAGAAAGAAGAGATTGGATAACTCCACTGGTTCATTGCAAGTAAATTAAGCCATCTGGGTCTTAAGGGTTCTATACTTGTCTCTCTTATAAACGAGTCCATTTGTCTGAGCAGTAACAGCGCATTCATACAACAGTGACAACAATAAGCAGGCCTTACTTCATTGTGTTAGTCTGGGTAGACTAGAGAAACAAATTCATAGACACGCATATGGATATAAGAGAAAGGTTGATATATAAGAGGAATGGAACCTTGAGAAGGTGTCTCAACCCGGTCCAGTCCAAAGTCATAAGTCTGAAATTAGCCCAAATGTCCAATACCAGTCTATACAGTCTCCTTCTGACTCATGAAGCACGTGCAGTCGAGGCGTCCCGATGCTGGCAGAGATCTCCCCATAACTCCTTGTTTCCAGGGTTCAGGGTCCATCAGCAGTATTCATTGGTGGTGGGAGCATCTCAGTGCTGGCAGGGGTTTCTCTGTGGCTTCTCCAGCCCCAGAGGTCTGGTTCCATCAGGGCAAGCCCACGTGGCTTCCGCTCTGGCTCCTCCTTTCTCCAGGAATCAGGATCCATCAGCATGCTGTCATCTCATCTTGTCAGTAGACCGACTCCTAGAGACTGAGAGCCAAGTTTCTCTTCTCCCATTGGGAAATACCACGAGACTTCCCACAATTCTCAGGAGAAAGCCATGCCCACACAGAGGCCTCATCGACTCCTCATTGGCTATCTACAGATTGACAAGCTACACTCCACCTGTCAACTCCCAACCATGAAACTGACACAAGTACATGACTGCCACACTCATCATAACTTTCTTTTGCTGCTGGGGGGACGGACCTTCATAAAGTTGAGGGGAGGCCCCTTGGGGGAAGATGGAATGGCACAGGGGCTACATGGGTTGTCTGGCTGTCAGCACTGTGCATGTTCCATGCTGTTACGTGTCCTGTTACTGTGAGTCGGAACTGACTTGCCAGGACCTAACGACAGTGACCGTTTGTCCCTATGCATGGGGAGGGTCAGGATGGGTTGAGTGCCTCGTGGCATCTCAGGGTTGGGTAAAAGAGCAAACATGCCTGCGCGTCACCGATAGCGCCACAGCACCCGCAGCGCCACTGCTGCCGCCAAGTCTGAGAGCACGCTTGTTGTGGAGGCTCTAGCACCTTGGGGGCTGCATGTCCTCTTCAGATGGGGGGGCTGTTGGAAGAAGAACTTGACTTCACTGTCCTGGGTGGCGCCCCACATTTCCATTTTGTAATGAATTCTCCAAATTGTGTAGCCTGCTCTGCTTGCTCTCACAGAAGAAGGGCCAGGTGAAGGGACAGGATAGGGTGGACTGGGGGAGGAAGAGACAGACATCAGCGAGACTGCTCCTTTATCACAAGTCATGAACCTAGAAAGATAGATGACGGGCTATTAGGCAGCTGGAGAGCTGGAAGGGAGCAGGCGATTCCCTAGTCCAACCAAGAATGACATGTGGTTGTCCATGTTCACATACACAGCTCACTTTCTCCCTTTTAATTCAGCTGTACACACATTTTCCTTCTGTTCTGATATCTTCCAAGATAAGGAATGTCTTCTATTTTTCCTTTGCCAGGCCAGGATGTAACAAAGATCTACATTTAGGAGAAGGCGAAGCAGTGATAAAATCTCATTAGAAAGAGTTCCTTATCATGAACATAATAACAGTGCTCAGACATGTTAAGTGCTCTCTCTTTAGCAGTCACTGCTCATAATGAAAAAGCAACGGGTGATAAATTCCCGGCAGCTTTCAACACGGTCTTGGCAGAAAATTTCTCACGGTGAGGGGAGTGTGATTTGGACTGTGCTGTACAGATAGTTTCCCCTGTTTCTCTCAGCTATCTCCCATTGTCTTCCATCTTCTCCACACCCCTCCAAACACCCCAATCCTGAATCACCATGCCAGGAAAATTCACTTTGGCTGCTGTAATTCTTCCCATATGGTCATTACTTGAAAAAAAAATAAGGGCAAGGTGAATGTGGCTATGTCATATTGACAAATACTTATTGAGGGCCTATGGACTATAGAACTCTCTTCATTTGCCAACTTAGTTTTTCATTTTGTGGACACACACACATTGAGAGAGACATCAGTGTGATTATAATCTGCAACCAGGCATAACAAGGCACTAAGTCCAATGCGATCTCTGAAAAAATTATTTGGGAGACCAGTAGAATTCTTTAGAACCGAGTTTGAGCCATATTTGACAATTAAAATGATTTTCTGTTCTAGTCAATATCAAGTCATCTAATTTGCCTTTCAGGGGGCTGGGTGGCAGGGATAAAGGGTACAAGCAAGAGAGATGGTTCCGTAAGATCCAGCCACATGGGCTCTCCTCCCGATAGCCCTCTCAACAATGCTGAGTAAGCCTGTGGTTCCCATTCAAACATTTCCCGCTTGGTCTTTCTAACCTTCTGTGGGTCTCCCTTGTCCTGAGGCCAGACCTCTCCTCCAGCCCTCTGTTCTCCATTCTCCCTGCCCCCTCTGCGCTCCTCCTTCCTGCCCTCTGCTAAAACCAGGGCACTGTATGAAATGCTAAATGTGCCGGCCTCCTCCAGGCATCGTAGCATTTCATGTGCTGCATGTTTTTACATTAATTTATCAAAACACAAGCAGCAAAACTGCAATGCTAATATACAACATATATCCTGTCATTAGGAGAAAAAACCTCCCCCGCACATAAAAACAAAACACCCGGTAGACACACACACACACACACACACACACACACATCAAGCCCGGCCAGCATTCAAACTGCTTTGAAAATAAAGTGGGATTTGTTTGCAAGGATTTAAATTGGTAAATTATTTGAATTTCCCCACCCCTAGGTGAATGATTTAGATGGCCTTGACCCCAGCCTGACTGCAGGGATTAATGTGGGATAATGATTGCTCCGGCTATCATTGCAGCCGGCATCATTAATTATCCTTATTGATTGTAGCTTTCAAAGATAAAGCATTATGCTGACTGGAAAATACCCTCTTCCTGCAAGGTCAAGGCTAAAATAGGGAAGCTAAATAATTGCATTAACAAACAAAGAAATAAAAATAACCTCTCAGAGCATTGTGTAATTAAGATCCAATTACAACGTTTGTTCTTGTTTACAAAATGACATAGTTCTTCTTGTCAAGTCATTTTCCCGAAAATTGCTTCAGTACATGATAATTGCATTATAGCAGGTAACCAGGAAAGAGCATTACAAGAGGGATCAGTTTCTTTGGAGAACTGCCATGGCTCTTGCTGTCTGACTCACCTAGGAGAGTGTGAGGCCCCCGAGGGACTTGTCTAAAAATACTAATGATATGTTAAATGAAGGGGGTGAGATGGAGGAAGTCATAATTGGGCTTCAAATCCTATTATATTTCTTTTGGATGGTGTAATGGAGCTGAGAGATAGCCCCGGGATGCTTTCACCCAGGGCTTTCTTTCCCACCCCCACCCCTCTCTGGCCACATCATTTTCATTGCTGAGAGAATCCTGGCTCAAAAGCTCTATTTGGCTGTAAATTTCTCTGGTGAAAGAGATCAGCATGGCAGTGTCCCTGCTATTGATCAGATTTGGGACTTTTTCTTTTTTTTTTTTTTAAAGAGGCTTTTAAGTGTAAAATCCAAAGTCATATGCCATTTTGTAGGTGGAAACATTCCAAAGGAATTGCTTCATATCTTTCTTCCTTGCTAAAGACCTGCTCTGATTAGCAAAGGGGTGGGCTTGAGGGTCCAGGAGGTGGTTTTGGAGCTCTGAGGCTACTCTTCAAAGGGGAACCTAAGGGTCTACGCTGGGTACTTAGTTTTTTTGGGGGGGATTTGGTTTTAAGGTGAGGGGCACCCTTCCCTCCTCGAAGCCCCAAACGGAATCAAACTCACTGTCATTGAGTCTATTCCATTCCTCGCCACCCTTTAGGACAGGGTAGAGCTGCCCCTGCGGGTTTCGGAGACTCTCACTTTTCATGGGAGTAGAAAGTCATCTTCCTCCGGGTGGTTCTCTAGCGCTTTCTCCCGGGTGGCGGCTTCGAGTTGCTTACCTTGCAGATAACGCTCAATGTGCCTCCACGACACTACCAGGGCTCCTCCTCTGAGAGGGAAGGCACCAGGATGACAATCCTGCCTTAAAAATGGGGGTTCTTTGTACCCACTGACCTGTGATCTTTCTGCATTCTGCATGAGTCCGAACAAGGACTTATGGACTTGTCTTAGAATGAAGGACTTGAGTTAGATGGGGATGTTTTCTTGATGCCTAATTCCTTCTGGATACAAAAGCTATTACAAACACACACACACACATTGTTGTTGAGTTGACTCCTCCTGGAGACTCTGTGTGTGTTGGTGAAGAACCATGCACCCTGGAGCTTCCGTGAGGAATATTTTAGAAATATATCACCAGGACTTTCTTCTAAAGTATTTCTAAATGGATTTGAGCCTTTCAATGAGCAGCTGGCAAATTATCTGTCCATACCACCCAGAAAATCCACCATCCGGCTTCACTCAGGGTGAAAGGAAAACGTAAGACCATAGCACCAAAAGGTAAGCCACTCCGTATGAATTGCTTTTTATGCAATGTAATTTCATGAATGGAAGTTCTTGTCAACATGGAAACGATGTTCTATACTTCTGTATTAGGTTGGGGTCCCTAAAGAAGCAAGCCTACTGATGCTTGCAGGTGTTTGTAAATAGAAAGAGATTTACAGTTCCAAAAAATGCCTTCCAGGGTGGTTGGACTAAGTAAGTCCAATCCGGTTCAAGTCAGGCTTTGCCCAATGTGGCAGCTGATGAAAAGGAGGAAAGATGATGACTGACGCAGAGACGGGGGAGGGCATGGGGTGGTGGATGCAGAAGTCTGAAGTCAGCCAAACAAATCCACCATGGGTAGTCCGTTCACAGTTCCTGGAACTGGCAGGCAACAGGACAGGAGATGGAAGAGCCAGACACAAGATCCAGGTCTGGCAGAGGCAAAGCCCCCCGCCCCCCACCCCAAAGAATTCCACCCTTTTCAGTTTCTCTTTTGCCAAAAGGCTTTTGATCCACAGAGGTGTCATTAGCTTGTGAGCAGATTGAGCCGCCCACCCTTAGCCAGGAATGTCTAGTTGGCATAATCCTGAACTATTACATCTTCTATTGGGAAAAAAAAATTAGGAGCTACTTATTACTCTTTACTACCAGGTTGGATACAGGGCTGGCCATTTTATGTATCATGGTATTTAATCTTTATAACCGGTATGCAAAAGATACTAGTATGATTGTCATTTTATCAACAGATGGTGAAACTGGAACTCAGAGAAGCATGTTGCCACTTCTCCACCACTGAGAAGCAGAGCAGAGAAACTCCGAGAAAGCTGCCGACTCATGAAGTGGGTGCCCCTCTGGAGCAGATGCTGATTCAAGGTGTTTCTCCGTGAGTCAGAGTGGAATTGCACTTTATGAAATTTTACGTGGGTGGTGGTTTTCTCTAGTAGAGTCCTGGCTCTGTCTTCGTTGGTGCCTGCGGGTGGACTTGAACCTCCCACCTCAGCAGCAGAAGGTGGGAACCATTTGCACCGATTCCCTGTCATCTCAGGCAAAGACTGTGCCCTCAGGTTTGCATCTCCATCACTTAGCGCTAGCTTCTTTTTAACTCCGTCCCTCAGCCTCAGGCGGCTTACATGCCTTCATCTAGAAGTGAAGGAGAGTCTGTTTTCAAAAGGGATTGCAGCTTTCCTTTTGTTGATTATTTCTCCCTAATGGTTTGAAAGTCCCCAAGCCCCAGACTCTTGCAGTCCTGGACCACGGGCGGGCGGGAGATAGGTAGTGAAGACAGGCAGGCAGGTTCTGTGAGTGAGCGCTCCAGTTTGGTCTGGTGGACACGCGGTGGTCAGAGGGGGGGCTGTGAGGCCTAGGTTGTTCCTGGAGCTCAGGCTGGTGGAACTAGGAGTGAGGCTGGCTGCTCTTTGCGTTCTGTGGGATGACGTCCTCTCTCGCTGCTCCCCACCCCTGCCCTCTCAGCTGTAGTTACTGCCAGCGTTTCTTGCAGCAGCACCAGTAGAGGCAGCAAAGACAGGGAGGGCCACCAAGTGGCCTCACAAGTTTTGATCGGGGAGGCACACATCATGTCTTATTCACATAATGTATCCTGGATGTGACGTGATGCTGACCACTTCACAGAATGAAATGTAGATGCGCCTTTTCCTGTGCCCAGCCTGTGGATCCCTCTCTCTAGCACCTACTGAGAGTCTGGGACAAATTCTTTAACTTCTTTTGCTGGTATACACTTAAAATTTTTAAACATCTCATAGGGTTATAAGTTGTATTAGGCAACTCTTCTCCTATCCTTAAAAGTAGACATTAAGAGAAATCTCCAAGCAGTGTATGTCACATGTTTTTCTTTATACCGACTTTGTAGGTTTCCAGGGCAGAGCCATCATAATTTATTTAGCCCGCCTCGTACTTTGGGCCACTTGTTTCAAATGATTAAAACTGTAGCAAATGAGGCAATGAACCTCTGTGAACGCCTCTTCCTGTGGAATATGTGAATTTCTCTTGGATATGTTTCTGGTAGTCAAATGTCTGAGATAAAGGCTATATGCATTATACATTTTCACAGATAGTGAAAAATTGCCCTTTAAAAAGACTGCACCCATTTATGCTATCGTACATGTGTGTCACAGTTGGTGTGTGCTTCTCTACATATTGCACAAGATAGTATCAGTCTTTGTGTGTGTGTGTGTGAATTTATTGGATAAGAAATTAAACCTTAACATATCTGTCATTTGCATTTCTGTGATGCCGTAAAATATGTTTTGGATGTTTATTTCTTTTTTGTCTATCGTCTTATGAAGACTATTCATATTGTTTGATCATTTTCTTTTGGTTCATTTGTCCTTGAAACATCCAAACATCCTTTTTCTTTGGAGGGGGCACCCTATTTAGTGAGGTTTGGTAGGAGACACCCTTGAAGGAAAGGGGTCATTCACCTCTCTGTCCATCAGGGCATCAATGTACAGCTTGAGCGGATCCACTGGCGGCGCTTCTCTTTGTCACTGAAGCTTGAGGGGAGGATGCACAACCCCAAGAAGAGCTGGTGGTTGTGCAGTC
Organism: Nesogale talazaci; assembly: GCA_004026705.1. Taxonomy (NCBI): domain Eukaryota; kingdom Metazoa; phylum Chordata; class Mammalia; order Afrosoricida; family Tenrecidae; genus Nesogale; species Nesogale talazaci. Next base: position 76,900 of record PVJH01004141.1, read on the forward strand.
CATGGCTGCTCAGGTGTTACTTGTAGCTTCCTCCACTGTTTCTTATTGTCCAACCTTCCTGTTCAAACCCGAGGATCTCCACTTCCACTGTGAGCTAGCTATCTGGCGACCTGAGAGAGAAGCTCTCCTTTTGAACGAGATAACCAGAATGATGCTAATGCTTGCCACAAACAAAACACACACCCACACACACAACCTTTAAATGGTGTAGCAATCAATGTGAGAGTGGCTCGGTCAGAAGGCCCTCAAGGAGATGAAGGGGACCTGGAATTGGTTTTCTAGCTTGATGGGGGCTGAAGGCAATCCAATCTCATTGATGTTCAGAAGTTTGAATTTGGCAACTACTGGCAAAAGATGGAAGAATGAATCAATTATTGATTGTATTGCCAAAGGACAATCGACAGGGTCATGGGAAATACAAGACTGTGAAATGTGCTCCAGGGACCTGAAAAGCTTTAGAAAAACAAAACAAGGTCAAGTTCCTAAAATTTAAGCTTGAGACATTGGACTGAAATCCAAGGATTAAGTTTAAGAAAATTTTTGAACCCCCCAATACTGATGCAGCGCATTATGAAGTCACAGTTTAATCCGATGAGCTGCCACAATAACACTACCAGTTGAATTCACACATTCGCTGCATCTTTTATGTGCCTGTTAAGGCACTGAGGGAGAAAAGTGAAGAGAACAGAGTACGATCATCCAGGAGGATTCAGAAGACTTGGACTAGGCTGAGACCCTGACCAGCGCTAAAGCTTGCTTGTCAAGCTGATTGAGCAGTCTTTCCTCCAGGATCAGATGAAGCTATTGTAATATTGCACCCGAGGAAAGTTCCTTGTAAATTGTCACAGATCTGGATCGTGTCTTTCCCTATCCATTGTTGCCATACACAGAATTAGGGTCAGATGTGACTTTGTGGCTTGAGACCAATTATAAAATTGAGTATAGGAATGGAAGGATAGACACACCAAATTATTGTATCTTTTACAAATTTGAATTGCTGTTTAGTAAGTACTTCATTGTATGAATATAAAATAATTTATCCATTTTACTATTGATAGGCATTTGAGTGTTTATAGTTTTTAAGGTAAAATGCTAATTATATACTTATCTTTAATGGTTTCTGGTGACCACTATTGTTGGACATACACCTTATTAGGTGTATAAATATGTTTTCTAAGTGTGGGGATACTTGACTTTATTCGTTAGCCATTTGCAAATGGGATTGTACAAATTTGCATCCCTACTAGAAGGGCATCCCTACTTCAGCTTCAGTTCACAAGATCAGCAGTTCAAACCCACAAGTTCTTCTGTGAGAGAAAGATGAGACTTTCTGCCCCAGTAACGATTTATAATCTCCAAAATCCAGAGTTACCACTCTGGATTCTATTCTGTCCTATAGGGTGAGTTGGGGTCAACTAACTTATGTTAATTCTTTTTTTTTTTGGATTGGTGTTGGGGAGGGGGGTTGGTTTAATGGATATGTAGTGGAACTTTGTTGACATAGTAGTTTAAGAAATAGACTGACAATGGAAAGCTCCGTGGTTTGAACCCACCGGCATCAAAGATGCAGCAGAAAGATATGGCAGTTGATTTTCTTAAAGATTTCTAGCCTTGGTAACCTGATGTGGGCTGTCCTATTGGGTCCCTATGAGTCAGGATGGCCTAGACTGCAATAGATTAGAGGGTTTGTAGAAGAGACCGGTTGACAGAAGGTTAGACATTAAGGTTGGTGGTTTGAACCCACCTGGTGGCATGATAGGACAGAAACCATAATGATTACAGCCTAGAAAATCCTATGGGGCAGTTCTGCTCTACTCCATAAGGCACCGTGAGTCAGAATCGACTCAATAGCATTGAACAACAGTCAGGGCAGGGGCCTGGCACAGCTCACTGTGATTTCAGCTGTAGTTCCCCAGTCATCAATGAGGAACACCTTTCATATGTTTATCAATCATTTGGGTATTCTCTCTGTCCAAGTTTCTGGAGCACTTTCTATATAGATTAAAAAAAATTGACATATAGGAGTTATTTATATACATCGAATAGGTGTCATTTGTCACTCATATGAGTATGTAATGCATACACCTCTCATTTGGGGATTCGGCAATTCAGTCTCTTAGAAGTGTCTTTTGATGAATGTTGCTTCTTTTTAAAACTTTATCATGATAACTGGTATCTTTTCCATCTTTTGTATATTTTTTAATATAGAAATTTAATTTTTTTAGGTGACAGTCACTAATAATATTTTTCTTAATGGTTTCAGGACTTTATGTTTTTCTAAAGAAATCTCTTTCTTAAGATTTGAAAAAATCCCTTTATACTTAAAGACCAAAAATTTCTTTACTTTTGCTAATCACAGGAAATTTTTGATGTGTCCAGCATGAGGTAAGGACTCTAGCTTTGGTTGTATTTCTCATGTTCTAGCACAATTCTTAAGTAGTACGTTCATTTCCCGTGAGAGCTGGTGGAGCAGTGGTTAAGTGCTGAGCCTAATAACAAGCCTGAGTGTTCAAACCCACTAGTCACTTCATGGGAGAAAGTGGTGACAGTCTCTCTCTCAAGATTTATGGCCTTAGAAACCCAATCAGTTGTTCTTCTCTGTCCTATAGGGTTCCTATGAGTTCATCTTAATGACAATAGGTTACTTTCATCCTGAAGAGCCTGGTGGCACTGTGGTGATGCCTTCTGTTGCTAACTGAAAGGTTGGCAGTTCAAACCCACCAGTGACTCTCCATCAAAAAAGACCTAGTCACATTTGCTCCATAAAAGATAATAGCCTAGAATATCCAATGGGCAGAATGGACTTGATGGTATGTAACAACATTTCTTTCATCTCCTCTTATAATGAGCTATTTATAATAAAACAAGTTCCTATACACTCATCGATCTGTTATTAGGACTCTATAGCCTATTCAGTCAACTGTTTGTCTACTTAATCATCAATATTATGTTTTCATGACCAGATCCTCAAAACATATTTTGCTTTCTAGTAGGGAAACCACGTCACCATCTTTCTTTAAAAAATCATTGTGGAATTAATGTACAAATTTTCCCCAACACTGTCTCCTCCAATACTTTCAGTCTGTCAGATAGTCTGGTTGGCTCCACTCCCTGCTGTTATAGACAATAGATAACTTCTCCCTGAAGACTGTCAACCATCACTCTGGTCCCTGCAGATGAGGCTCATACCCTACTGTGAATGGTCTTTATGAAGAGCCAGAGAGCAAGTCAAACCTGTTCAGTGGCATCCAAAGTTAGGCTGCCATCACGAGTCTGGGGTCCGCCCTTCTTGTCACATGTTTACCATATGTCACCCCCCATATATCACCGTATATTGTCCCCCTCATTGCTGTATAACTTACAGTGCAACTCCTTCCTGTGACATGTGGTTATCTGTAATCCCACCCCTCAAATCGATAAGGTCAGCAATAAAGAAGCTCTCCTCTCTCAGGCTCCTCTCTTCCCCCAACTCCTCTCCCTCTCCTCCTACTCTCTTCTGTTCCCTCTCCCCATGCCCTCTCCTCCTCTTGTCCTCTCTCCACGTGGACCACCAAGCAGGACTGCGGTGAGCATGCTACCATGAAATATATCTGACTCCATTATTTCTCTCTCTCATATTTTCTATGACTTTACTATAATCTTTATCTAATATCGCTGCACAATTGTGCCTACTGGATCCATGAGGATATGTTGAGGGCTGGCTTTCCTGACAAATACTCTTGGCATTTTATCTTTTATGCTAATTTTCAGTTGCTTGTTAAGTTCCAGTACATGTTACTGTTGGGATTTTAAATGGGATTGCATGAAATTTGTAGATTGATTTGAAGAGATAATTTGCACTTTTAAAACATGGAACCATTTTACCCAAGATCTTGACTTGATTCTTCAATTAATAAAGATTTAAAAATCGTTCTGTGCCCTTTCTTGAATTATCCTAGGTTACGGTCGTCACCTGTATTCGCTGTAGATCCCTTAGTGTTCACTTATTCATTCAGTCAGTATGTAAGAAGCATGTGCTGAGTATTGGGCACTAAGGCTATAAAATGAAAGAAAACTCAGTCCCCTTCTTGAAGTAGCTTATTGTCTACTTAGAAAGTCCCACAAGTAAATGACTGATTGTGACTCAGAGTTCCTGTGTGTGAGACATGATTAAACAGCATGAGTATGCCGGTTATGGGGAATTCAACCCAGGCCTTGAATTTTAGATGTAATGCTATTGAAAGTTTGGAAAATATCCAGGAACTGTTTGATATCCCTCATTGCTCTAGACGTATGAAGGTTGGTAGGATCGTAGAATTGAAATCTGACAGGAACCAGCAGGGATCATACTATACAGGAGGGAAGAGGGGTTCAGTGAGGCCAGGTGCCTTGGCTAAGTGAACAATCTATGCAAGTAGCATGATGCAAAATTTTATCTCTCCTGACTCTTCATTGAGTGTGGCTTTCATGACACCACTTGTCGTCTATTTCCCCCAAATGGAGTTCAAATCAGAGATATGTTTTCATTCAGATCAATGACTTTTTTTTGGGGGGGGGGCTTAAGGTTTAAGACCCACAAAAATGTTGTTGGGGTTTTTTTGGGGGGGTATCCAAAACTATGCTTAATTTCAAATCATAAATAGTTGTGTTGTACAGTGTCTTTTCTTGGCGTGAGGCCATTATAAATGAAAAATGAAAGTGCAAGATTCAATCATGGTTATTATTTTGAACTGAACTACCTGGTGCCCATTCCAGAAGATGAAGGAGAGTGACATGCATCAGGTTAGGATTAAAATCTTTGGGTTGGGATTCAGCTCTGTCTGAGTTCTCAGTGTTACTTCATGCATGACTTTGACAAGTAGTTTAGTCTCTCTGAGTCCAGTCTTTCTTCACTGGAAAATTAGATAATAATACATTACAGGGTTATTGTGCAGATTTAATGAGATAATATGTGTGAAATGTTTAGCACAGTGCACAGAATAGAATATATTCTCCATAATTTATAGCTTTTAAATTGTTAGACATGGGTTATTTCCACAGATTTGTATAGTTCCATTTTCCTATACAAATTTATTCAATCTTTAAGTGCTTTTGCATACCTGTACTTCTCAAGCATAATGAAGCCATCTATTAGTCTTGTCGTATCAATAATGATATGACTGAAGCAGTTTTCCTTCTCATCAGTTTATTACTTCATAGTATTGAAGGTTTATAGCGCTGTGTTTTGTAATACAATCATCCAGGCATATTTAAAGGACTTGGAACTAGTGACTATTTCATTTTTAAAGATGATATCTAATATTTTCCCCTTGTTATCAATGTTCCAACTCATTATCCAAATAATTATTGAAACACTATATGCACATCGCGCTAGACATTCTGAGCCATCCATGTTCCCAGGGTTGAAAATGTAATTAAGTTCAAAGAGTTGAAAATGTAATTAAGGATAAATGCTATAACTATTTGAAAGTTACAACAAACTCTTGGTGCTCTGAAATGTCTAAGATAAATGATTAGAATTGAAGAATATAAAGGGCATGAAGGGGAGAATGTCCTCTGGAAAAGGTGCCCTGGGTGAGGATGGCTCTTGGTGCATAGTTAGATGTGGAGGATGCAGTGAAGGTAGCACAGAAGGAGGGTGCAGTGTTGTGAATGGCCCGTTTAGCTATGGCGTGTGTAGCTCCCACTGAGCAGTAGATAGGCCTATGTCAATCTGAGGTTCTTGTGGTCCATCAAGTGGACTGGATAGCTTGCTCACCTAACACAAATAAAATCCCTGACACTCTTGCGGGGTGGAACCATGCAAAATGTACGGAACCCCACAGAGCCTGGGATCTGTCCATCTTGCCATCTCCGCGAGGTCTAGCATGCACCGCCCCAGAGCAAAAGGTGGGGTTTCATTCACACCCACAAAGGGGTGTGTCCTCGGAACCTCTGTCTCCTAAGGTAACGCTCCACCATCCAGGAGGTACAGAATGGGCACAGCAGAGACAACAAGAGATGGCAAGACGTGGCAGTGGCAAGATCTGTAGAACCAACCCCAGACAGAGCAGTCCATGTCCTAGCCTTGGAAGCGGGAAAGTCGAATGTCTCTGGAGAGAGGCTTCTTGGTTGAGTCATCGGTCCCTGAGCATTCAATGGCAGGACTCGAAGAGCGAGGTAACCCTCGCCTGAGCAGGGCAAACAAAGAGCAGGCCAAGGATCCAAGGGCTGGCGCCTACATGCATGGGTAAGAAGAGGCAGTCCTGACCATTTTGGATCCTAAATTGTAGCTTGTGACGTTGCTAATGAATGTCAGAGCTGTGAATGTGGTCTATACGTTCTGCCTGGTCATTGCAGTAAGTGAACCCAGCAGAGAAGTAGAGCGTGCTGTCTGTGGGAGGGGCAGTTGTTGTCAGGATTAGTGAGGAAGGCTGGAGGGTGGAGAGGTGTCAGGAAACCACTTTGTAGGAATTGGGGTGGCCAATGCTGTTGATGGTGGTGTTTTTCTCTTGCATTGGAAGTTGGAGGGAATCAGATGCTGCCCAGTCCCCATTTTTACAGTGCGGTTGAAGATGTGTTTAGAGAACAACCCCTGGATTCATTTTTTACAGGATAGTGGTGTTCAGTGGTAGAATTTTCATCTCCCATTTGAAGATATTGGCAATAACTTCTTTTAGAGGAGTCAATACAAGACTAAAGAGTTGGGTATTAAAGACATCCTAATGATATACAGCCCCCCCCCCCTCCCTTGAGTACATTCCCTCAGGTCTTTGGATTCTGGAATTTGCTGCAATGTCTTATAGCAACTCCCAGAATATTAAGGAGATGTCTCACGTGGTTGTGGGTGCACTTAAGTTCCAAATGTGAAGATCAGGCAGAGGTGAGTCAAATGCAAGGTCCAAAGTCAGAAGTCAAATATATCTGCAAGTCAAAGCAGGCCTTCTGGCTTCCACCATTGTCGGTCAGGCAAGCCTCTAAACTAAACTTAGTGCCACTGAGGCTATTCCAACCCACCGTGACCTTATAGGACAGAGTAGAACTGTCTTTGTGGATTTCTGAGAGTATTACTCTTTATGGGAGTAGAAAGCCTCATCTTTCTCTTACAGGGCAGCTGATGATTTTGAACTGTTGACTTCATGGTCAGCACCCAAAGAATAACCACAACACCAACAGAGCTTATAACAAAGGGAAGTCTTTGGTGGAGGCATGGTTTTCATCCTTGAGCACAGTGGTTCTCACCCTGTAGATATTGACCTCTTTGGGGATCGGACGACCCTTTCACAGGGGTTGCTGGATTCATAACAGTAAGAAAACTACAGTTATGAAGTATCCACAGAAATAATTTTATGGTTGGGGGTTGTCACCACAACATGATGAACTATTTAAAGGATCGAGAATTATATTAAAGTGGTTGAGAACCATTGCTTTAGCAGATCATATTCCCATGGAAAACAAAGGATGATGACTTAAGTCATACCATCTAGTAAATAGTTAGTAAAGTAGTCTAAGGATACACTCCATCTTAATCCCACAGGCACAGAGGCTAGAATTTACAACACAGCATAAAAAGGGATGATGGTACATAAGATTATAGCTGGAAGGTCCAGCTTAACTAGTTGACTATATTTCAGAGCTCTTGGTTCAAGTGCTGGCCAAGCTTGCATGTTGATTTGATGCTGAAAAGGTTTAGTGTTACTTCTGGAATAAAATGGGCTAGGATGAAAGAACCGGAGATCTACTTCTAAAAGCCGGATGCCTCTGGATCACAAACAGTGGTTTGGTGCATCCTGTCACTGGAGTTAGGACCGATTCAATGTCAGCTAAGAAGTTGATCTAAAAAAAGAAAAATCATAGAAATTTAGGATATGCCCAGACTAAACAGAATGTGTAAGCACTTGAAGAATGTAAGGTTCAGGAATGTAGACTTTGTTCTGTGGGCAGCGGGTAACCAGTGAAGTTTCCAAGTAGAGGAGTATATTCAGTAAGATAGTATTTCAGAAATATTCTGAATATTGTCTAGAATTTAGACAGGGGAAGATGAACAGACAATTGAATAGGCACCTTTATGAGGCAGTGGAATACTGAGTGGTGGGAATGAAGAAGGTAGGAGAATACAAGGGGCATTGTCCTGCCAAATTGCCAAAGAATTGGTTACTGACTGGATATGTTACAAAATAGTTTCAAATGCAGTTATAGAAGTAAGGAAGTTGGCATCAGGGGATGTGGGTTTTGCTTAAATTTCCATCAAATGAATGAGTTTGAAATGGTGGCGTGATTATTTCCATCAAATGGATACATTTGAAATGGTGGCATGATCGCCCAGTAGGACTGGCCAGTTAGTATGTAAACACACAAGATTGTGAGGTGGAAGCAAGAAAAAGACTAAAAACTCCAAAGAGTTGAACATTATCAGCAACAGTGAAGGAGATGGTTGGTAGTAAGGTGAGATGGCGAGTGAGGTTTTATTTTATAAGTGGCCGAGAAGAATGATGAAGGAAGTCAGCAAGAACAGGCAAGAGGGTCAAGTGTTTCCTTTTACTCCCCTCAGAGAGGGGGGATGCTTGTGAACACGAAAAGTTAGAGGCAAAAAAAAATTAGAGGTGATGGAGGGGAGAAAAGCTTGAAAAGGGAAGGCATGTGGAGAGAGAGCCTTCCTGTGAAATATGAAATCAAGAGGCAGATGAGATGAAACTTAGGATGTGATGACTATTTCCATTGCCGTTCCCTGAGGAACATCCATCAGGTTTTCCACAGTGTCTCTAAGACACCTGTCCAGGAGAGCTGAGTTTGGATTACGCAGGAAGAATTTTGAATGTATTTCCTAACTTTCCCTTGGGGAAGATGGACCAAATTGAACAGGGCTGTGGAATGGTGCTGTTGCCCTCTTTTTGCCCCAGGTAGAAAAAGCTCAAATCTGAAAGCTACATGAAGGATCTAGGTGAGAGATGATGCGTCTTAGGTTATGCTGGCAAAAGAGAGAAAAATGCAACCAGTTTTTGACAGAGAATTAAGAAAATCAATTTGTCAATGGCAGAAGAATTGCTAGAGCGCCAAGGTTTGGACTTGCAGTGTTTGATGTCACAATTAATTTATCATTGTCAAAGTATAACTTCCTGTTTCTGACCCCACACCATAAAGGCATGGAATAGTTTGCGAGGAAAAGCTTCTTGGAAATCAAATGGCTCATCCAAGACAGCATTTTAATGATTTAAGTAAAAATGAATCAGAAACATGTGGATTTAATTTCCCTTAAAATTCACATGGGTTTGAAACTTAAAGGAAAATAGTACTTGGCACAATGTGTTTAGGGTTTGGTTAAACTCAAAACATTTGACAAAGCCTTTGGAACATAGGATGACTACAGAATATACATCTGGGTTTGTCCATCCATGTGGGCATGGTTACAAAGCCCTTATCCTTTGTGGCACTATTCAAACATTCTATCAACATGTTTCAGTTTTCAAAAGGCTTAATTAAGATAAACTCAACAAATTGAATTGATTGCCTACTATGCACAATCAATAAAGTAGAGAGCCGTGGTTTCTCTTGGATCACAGCGGAGAAGTCGATGGGGGTGTTGTTCAGCGTTGATGCATTTGTCCAGACTGAAAGCCACCTTACGTGTAAAAGAAGAAAACCCTGGCTCATCTTAGGCCCACTTCACCCTCATTCCCCTGCTGCAGTCATTTGGTGAAGCCCAGGTGTCAATTCAGCACGTTGAGGATCTCCCTCTCATTCTCTGAACCTCTGCTTTAGCATGTCAAGCATGGCATCCCAAATACAGATCCAAAGTATGTGAATGGATGTCTCACCAGCCTCGCTGCTCAGGAACATGGAGGCCACACTTCTTCCAAGAACACAGCTAAAGGGACGTGGGCCACCAGCCTGAGATGGTGGGGATTTGTTTTCCATTGCATCAGACATTCATGTGCATCTTCTCTGTGAATGTAGGATTCTGTGAAATTTCAAGAGCGTGAAAGAGAGATAAGTTATGGTGTATAGTCCTCAGTTGATAAACGAGCTGTGCTTTATTTATTTATTTATACTGACTTAGAAAGGTCATTATGGTAAGGGTTGAAAAGGCAATGGGTGATTAAAACGTTACCTTGGGGATGTTAATTAAGATATGTAAAGAAGGCCATGAAAATTAGGACAACTAATGGTTGGTAAAGTAACTTCTTTGCAGTTGCAGCCTCCACTAACCCACACAGTCAACCCTATTGTTAGCAACTCAGTGGCAAAGGGATTTGTAATGAAACCCACAGAGGTTCTGTCTGAAATGTACTCCTATTATTTATGGCCAATTATATTCGTCCCAAAGCTGAGTGACACCTAGGGAGATAATTGAATTTCTTAGATTTCTCTCTTTACACTCACTGTCATGATCAGAAAAACGCAATTTTGAATGCTCCTCTCTCTTAGGGTAAGACCACGCCATCTGTGTAATTGGATAAGTCTCCAGGGAAAGTTGGCTTCTCTACTGCATTTTATAAAAAGCTTTATGGAAAGTTGGCATCTATATATATGTATGTAGATGTGTATATATTAAATAAACTTTTTCAACAGACAAAAAGGATGAGACAGTATATTCTTTTCTTGTTTGTACCCTTGGAAGTTTATGAAGCATAATCACACAAAATGATCTCACTAGAGACACTATCTTGTGAAAACCACAGCATCAGTTTGAACCAACAGTGGATTGTAACTCAAAAAGAACATACCCCTCTCCTTTAAAGAAATCCGTAGAATGTGGTTGGTCGTCACACTTTAGGGGAGGCTGTCGTATACAGCCCCCTCCCAGGTAATTGTGATTAGCTTGAATTATCAGTTCATGTGTTGTAAAAAGAGGACATGTTGACAAGGGAGAAATACCAGGAAGTCACTCTCTCTCTCTCCATATAAGTTTGTATTGCTCTTCTAATCTCCTTTCAGATTTGTGCTCCTTGATGACTATATGACATTCCTGGCAAACTTCAGAGGAAATTATCTGTAGATATAATATCCACCACTTTAATTCAGCAAATCTGAGACCCTGAGATTTGAGAATATTGGAGGAAGTGAAGCAGTATGTCTTTCATTAAAGATGGCAAAGAGGTTAATGGAGACTTCTGCGTTACTCAGAGCCAGGTTTCTTCTGACCCCTTCCCTGCTGCTGTATTCTTCTCATGTGCTCTGCTGAGAAGAAATGAAACTATCATGCTTTCTGGATAAATAGACAGGCGTTTAGAAGGAATGATCTTTGGTGCTGTTAAAATCTTTAATGGAATCACTTTTGCTAGTTCTGTGGTATTGCTATTGCTATGGTTCACTAAGGGAGGTAGCTATAGTCTTATCTTGAAGAAGAACCAAAGAACTGGCCTAGGAATAAATTACAGGCAATTTGGCTACATAAAAGCCACGGGAAACACTTCATTTTTCCAATTAATTATATAATGGGGCAAAGTGTTCACGGCACTGATTGCTGTCCATGAAATGTTTTTAGATTAGAATAGAGGATTTTGGGCGGGGGATTGAATTAAAACCCTCTTTCCCCCCCTTCTTCTCTTATTTCCACATAAATTAATTCTACAATTTAATAACCTAACAGGTGGTTCCACTTCAGACTGAGCAGATGTTAGACTGAATGAATGGCGTCCCCTCTTGTGTTCAATATATCCCAGAGCTCGTTCTTTATCTCTTCACTTTTTTCTTTTCTTTACCTCCAGTTTTTGTCAGATTTATGAGCAGCTACAGTATGCACTGTTTTGTGTGAGCTATATGAATATTGATGACTGACACGTGCTGATTTTAGAAGTGTTAGTGACATTCATAATCCAGAATATATAGACATGTTTCATCAGATAATAAGTTACCAGTTTGCCATACCATGAAATCGCCTCCTCCCAAATAAGTAGGTAATTTCTCTTACTTTATTGGTGGTACTCTAAACTGGAAGATTATTCTAGGATTTAAGGGGAAACATAAAATTAGATTCTCAACTCAGAAAATCCCAATGTTATTCAAAAGTCAGACTTACTATTTCACTGGCATTTTGGACGTCCTTTGGACCCTTTCTAAGGAACATCCTCCCAGTTTAGAGAGGGCAGCTTTCCACGCCTTCATTCTATTCAGATCAATCCTAGAGAAGATCCCATGTTCTTTTTTAGTTTCACAAAGACTTTTAAAAAATGGAATATAAGATGTGAAACAAGAAGTTAAAAGGGAGTTAGTTGCTATTTCTGATGTATCCTCATCAAATTGTTTACCTAGAGAAAGGCTTCTGACAATATACAAGATCATAATCTAAAGGTAAGAATTATTTTTGTTCCTTTGGATTAAAATTGTGTAGATACATGCTTTTGTTTCTGGCAGAATTTCAGATTGCACTTAATAAACTCTTATTTTTCTGGATCCTATTTCTGACTTTTTTTTTTTTTTTACTAAAAATATACCTGGAAGCATCAGCCATGTTCTTGGCTTTTCCAGGCCTTCAGGAAAGTCATTTTCTCCCCCTGAGACCAGCCAGACATAGCCGAGACATTGCTGATGAGAAAAAAAAGTCACCTTCATTCACTGATCAACAAAATCAACACCAGACTGCTAAAATCATACCTATTCTTAACTTTTCCCCTTCAATTGTTTTTCTTAAGATATACCCTTTACTATGGGAGGGAAGTAAAAAAAACTAGAAGCTAGAAGATGGGATTTCTTTTTTGCTTAGGTTAGTTTTTCAGAATTTAGATTTTTTCCCCCAAAAAACTAACTTTATGCATAAATTAGGTTTTCATTACCAATTTTAGGTGGACTCTGGAAAGTTACTGGCATTACCAACATGCACAAATTATGAGAGGAAATCCCCAGAAATGCCAGCCAGGGATAATGGAGCCGGAGTTCTTTGTCTTTAATCTTATTTTTTCTCATGAAACCCTTGTTTCTAGTCTGTTCTCTCCTTTCTTATTCATACCCTATTTTTCTTATTTTTAACTTTGTCTGAATCTATCAGAACTTAGTCTCTAGTGTTGGCTTGACAATGCATTCTCAACTCTTAAATTATTCATTTGACTTTCTTCCTAGATCTTGACCTCTGTGTTTTGGATCCCGGCATGATAGCCTAACCTCCGCTCTAATAAATTCTTCTTAACACATTCAGCATCAAGGATCTGACACTTGTCCTTGGGTAGAGGCTAATGTCCCTTGAATCTTCTTATCTTAGATGCTTTAGAAAGGAAGATGTTAATAAAAACACAGTCTTAGTCTGGGCTTCTTAGAAAACCAAAACCAGTGAAGCTTACATATGTATTTTATAGAGAGATACATTTATATCAAGGAGATCCCACCTAAAGGTGGGAGAGTTCCTGGGTCATGTCAGTCTGAAGGCTTCTTTGACCAGAGCAGCTACAGGATCTAATTAAAGAGGGTTTCCAGCTGTAATGAATCTAAAGTTTGTATATAAAATGGCTACCTGCCGCTGACTTTCAGGATCAGCAGGTAATATGGCAAGCTGCTGGCTCAAGTTCAAAGAACAAGAGGTCAGATGGCAAGGCCAGATGTAGGGTTGGAACCTAGCAAAAAGCAAGCAAGATTTCCCACACTATCTACTTATATTGGAAGCATATAAAACTTTAAAAAATTGTTTGGCTTCTTACAGCAGATCTCATCTTGGAAGTGATTATATTACGTCAGACCTCATCATAGTGAATTGCTACATCTTAATTGGCAAGCCACTGAGAATCTTGTCCCAGCGAAATTGACACAATACTCTACAGCCACAAAAACATAAAATATGAGCATGTGATGTGAGTGGTGGGATGGGGAGATTAGACAAACCTTTAGAAAGGGTAGTTGAAAAGAAGATTTAAAAAAGAACCAGTCAAATGAAGAACACATAGCACAACAAACCAAAATCAAACCAGATGCCTTAAAAGCTGATTCTGATACAGGAAGATACCATATGTATTAAAAGGAAACTATACTCCATATAAGAATTCTGATGGCTAAATTTTCAGAAGTACATTACAGTCTTTTTTTTTTTTTCCTAAGATGCTTCTTTGCTTCTTGGTGAACTTGAACCCCTAACCTTTAGCTCAATAGCTGAGCACTTTAACAATTTGAAAATTAAGTACTTTTACTGAATCTATCTGCAGTAGAAAGGGGATTTCAAATGTAGAGTATATGAATAACAAAACAAAGTATAACAAAATTCATTTAAAAACATGATATGCTGCTGTTGTTAGGTACCCCGACTGGTTCCGACTCATAATGACCTAATGTTTAGGAGCCCTTCTCCAATCCTTGTTATATTTGGGCCATTGTAGCCATTGTTGTCAATCCATCTAATTGAAGGTCTTCTTCTCTTCTGATGACCCCATTGCAAGCAAGATGTCCTTCTGGGGGATTGGCCACTTCTGATAACATGACTGAAAACATCAAATTGCTTTGCCAAATTAAAAAATGCAATGAAATTAATTTTTGGAGTTGTTTGTGAATACAAACAGATTTTAAAGTCAAATTGTGATTTTGGTATAAGTAGTTTACTTTAAGATAACATCTTTTTTTTATAATTTATACATTTGATCCTGTTAGTCCTTTCTTCTCTTGTCTACCTTATTACTTAAAACATTTGTAAAATCTTTTTTATGTGGAAAGGGTGGAGATTTATTGAGCTGATCAGGTTGCCATTCAACAATTCACGTACTTTTCCTTGCATGTCATTAATTGCAATTCCTAGATAGTAATCTTATTTATTTCAATTCCTCCTTGTGGTTCCTGTTTTTATTCTTCCTTTTTTTCTAACCCTTTCAAAATTTTCCCTTTGGTAAATGTTGCCCTTTTGAATTCCAGGGGTTTCTAATTCTAAGTTTTGTGTATCCCCCTAGTGTTATTGACCCCACGATAGGCCTGTCTGTCAAACAATATCATTAATAAAATAGGTAAATAAAAATGCAGAGCTGATATCAAGAGCTCAAGTTAAAAAAATGTTTTGAAAATGATGATGGCAGCATTTGTGCAAATGTGCTTGACCCACTGGATGATTTTATGGATTGTGAGAAGAGATGTAAGAGCCCCCAATAAAAATATTCAATGAAAAAACAAAATTTAAAAAATATAATTAAAAAAATTGTGAAAGTTCATTGACAGGGATTTACCAGAAATTCAAGCTGGATTTAGAAGAGGACATATAATAGGGATATCATTGCTGAAGTCAAATGTATGGTAACTGACACAGAAAATAACAGAAGGATAGTTGCTTGTATTTTATTGAATATACAAAGTTATTTGATGGTGTGAGTCATAGCTAGCATTGCAAAACTTGGGAATTCCAGAATTCTAGATTGTGCTCATATGGAACTTCTACCTAAATCAAGAAGCAGTTATTCAAACAGAACAGGGGGATGAGGCCTGGTCTAAAATCAGGAAAGGGGGGTGCCAGGGTTGTATTTTAAACTTATGGGCTGAGCAAACAGAGAAGCAATGCTAAATAAAGAAGAATGTGGCATCAGGATCGGAGGAAGGCTTTTTAAGAACCCTGAACATGCAGATGACAAGTTAAGAGGACTAGAAGCTCTTATGGATGAAGATCAAGGACTGGAGCCTTTAGCATGGATTCCAGCTCATGTAAGAAAACAAAGCAAAAATCTAACAACAAAAATCCTCACAAGTGGACCAATAAGCAACATAATGATAAATAGAGAAAAGATTGACATTTCAAGGATTTCATTTTACTTTGATCCCCAATTAGTGCTCATGGAAGCAGCAGTCAAGATGACAAATGATATATTGCACTGGGCACATATGCTGCAAAAGATCTCTCTAAAGTACCGAAGAGCAAGGACACCACTTTGAG
Organism: Nesogale talazaci; assembly: GCA_004026705.1. NCBI lineage: Eukaryota > Metazoa > Chordata > Mammalia > Afrosoricida > Tenrecidae > Nesogale > Nesogale talazaci. The sequence goes on from PVJH01004141.1 coordinate 92,684, forward strand.
GAATAAGGTGCACCTGACACAAGCTATAGTATTCTCAATTGTCTCATGTACAAGCGAAAGTTGGACCATGAATAAGGAAGAAAAGAGAATAATTAAAACATTTAAATTATAGTGTTACTGAAGAACATCCAGATTATCATTGGCTTCAGATGGGCAAACACATCTCCTCACAAGAAATGGTAGGCAAGGCTATGTCTTATGGACTCTGGCCATGCTTTCAGGAGAGACAGACAGTCCCTGGAGATGAACATAATGCCTGGTAAAGTAGAGGGTTAGGGGAATAAAGACAAAGACCATAGACCAATTGGATTGACATGCGACCATGGGCTCAAACACAAAAAATTGTGAGGATGGTTTAGGACTGGGCCATGCTTCCTTCTTTTGAGCAAGGAAGTCAATTCAATGCCACTTTCCAACATTGGCAACATTGTTTGCCTGAAAATTGAGATGAGCTGATTTCCAGACCTGAAGGGTTATTACGGGTCATAACCTCAGGGGTTCCTCCAGTCTCTATCCAACTAGTAAGGTTGATCTATTTGAATGATTTTAGAATTTGTTCTACATTTCTCTCACACTTTATCCAGGACCCCCTCACCACCCCATACATCTTAAACTTTTCATTGTGAATTAGATGGGGGTTATTCAGCATCTTCTACTGTGATCCCTTTCAGAGACTTTTTATATAGAGTCCAGTGCCACTTGGTCCGTCTAGTCTCAGGGTTGTGAAGACTGATGTTTGGGGGGCCCACTAGTCTATTCATCTGTTTCTATGTAATTTTTGATTTTTTCTTCACTTTTCTTTCTTCCCAATGGGGAGAGATCAACAGATACACCTTAGGTGGATGCTCATGAGCTTTTAGAAACCCCTTGATTACTTATCAGAGTACTGTATATACTCAAGTATAAGAAGAGTTTTTTCAGCACATTTTTTCATGCTGAAAACCCCCCTCAGTTTTTTGTGGTAAAATTAGAGGCCTCGGTTTATATTTGAGTATATATGGTAGGCCATAGGACTATGCTATATCAATTGGCTTGGGTTACACCCTAGACCATGGTCCTGAACCCAGTAGACTTATTCCCTCTAGGTATTTGGTTGTGCCTAAGAGGCTTTCATAACTTAGCTTCCCACATGTTTCACCCCATTTATGGATAATTTATAGTAGGTAAATGTACATGTGTTAGTCTGGGTAGACTAGTAAAACAAATCCATGGACACTCAGGGGTATATGAGAAAGTTTTATATAAAGGGTAATTTTACATTAAGAAAGCCTCCCAACCAACCCAGTCCAAGCCCATAAGTCCTATTGGTATAAAGCCCATAGACTTTATCCAGTGGCATCTTTGGATCCTGCAGTGGTGTAAGCATCTCAGCTCTGGCAGGGGTCTCTCTACATGGCTTCTCTGGCTTCAGAGGTCTGGTTGTATCATGGTTGGTCCACGTGGCTTCTCCAGCTCAGGGCACTAGAGTAGTTCGATGTGTTTTGTCAGCTGCAATGTCTCCCAGGGAGTGAGTAGAGTGAGAAGGTGTCTTCCACCTCCAAGGAGGAAATCCTGCGATTCATAGGAGAATGCCATGCCCACACAGAGGCCTCATTGATTATATCTCATTGATGATTGACAGGCCAGACTCCACCCCTTCAATCATAATCCTCATAAATTGACACCAGATTATGTAGCTACCACAGACCACCCCTTGTCAACTTTCACATAACTCTTTAGCCACATATAGTTTTCAAACAAACAGTAATAAAATCATACCTGTACTTAACAGGATAAAACTGCACTGCATACAATTCAATATGTGCCATCCTTATTTAACCATAACATTCTATAATTGAGCAAAAAATATATATACTATGCTTAACAATTACAATTAGGTAACATCTTAATCCTATAACCCTACGAATATATTCCTTATGTAACTACCACAGCACATGTACAATTATCCTGTCAAACTTCTATATATTCATGAGTATAGTCATACTGCCCTGTCCGCACCTGTTCAACTTCCATGTCTATCAATATATCATATCATTGATCATTGTTATAGCAGTGCTGTGTATGTAAGAGTATTTACTTTTATTATCTTTAATGCTTAAGTTCCTCCAAGTGCCTTATTCTTCCATAGTTGTTTTCTTATTCGCTCTTATTTTACATTGCCTTCCTTAATACATATCTATCCTCTATCCAGTCACTTTACTGTCTCTTTCCCACCCGTTTCTGTTTCCGTCAAACAATGTTTCCTTTTAGGATGAAGCCATTTTATTGAATTCTTATAATACTGGTCTCAGATAATATTTAACCTTTGAGATTGAATAATTCCACTATGCATAATGTCCTTCAGGTTCATCCATGTTAAAGATGATTCCTAGATTCATTATAATTCTATAACTTCATATAGTATTCTATTGTGTGTTTGCTTCAATGTTTATCAACTCTTCCACTGATTGATATTTAGATTATTTCCACTTTTTTGGTATTATGAATAATGCTGTGATGAGCAGGGGTACTTATTTACCTTTTTGCATTGCAACACTTATTTCTCTAGATTATATATCAAGTTAGAACTATTGCTGGAACACATATAACTTTTATTTCTAATGTTTTAAAGATATGCCATACCGTTTTCTATGGTGGTGATATTGTTCTGTTCCCTCAGCAGTATATGAGTGTCCCAATCTCTCCACACTTTCACTAGTATTTGTGGTTTTCTAATTTTGAAATTTTTGTTATTAATGTTGAGGTGAGTTGATGTCTCATTGTTATTTTGGTGTTCATCTCTGCAAGGTCTAGTGAGGAGCCCTGGTGGCAGAGTGGGTTACATTTTGGGATGCTGACCACAAGATCAACAGATCAAAGCCACTCCTGGTATAGAGATGACATTTTCTACATCCTGAACCACACAGGAGCAGTTCTTCCTTGTACTGTAGATAGCTATGATTTAGAAATGATGTAATGGCAATGAGAAAATTACTAATTGTTACAAGCATTCATTCATATGCTTCCTGGATACCTATATGTCTTCTTTGGTAGATTGTTTGTTCCTGTCTCTATTCATTTTTTAATTGGATTATTTGTCTTGTTTTTGTTGATGTGTTATGTTTTCTATAATATTGATATATTAGTCCTTTGTCTGATATGCCATTCCTTCCCAAAGATTCCCCATATCCTTTCACTTTTTTGATGAATTATTTTGATGTGCTAATTATTAGAATGGAAGTCCCTGTCTAATTTTGAGGAGGTCCCACTCATCTAGACCGTTTCTGCTATTTGTGTGTCTCCAGGAATGTCTAGTAGTGTATCTTTGTTTCTCTGTTCAAAGTGTATCTTTTACAGACAGAATATCGTTGGGTCTTGTTTTCTAACCCATTCTGTCATGATTTTGACTGGTGCATTAACTCTATTTACCTTAATTGTACCTATCAATAAGTATGAGTTTATTGCTCTCATTTTTCTGTGTGTTCTGTCATGTTCCTAGTTTCTATGTTCCACATTAATTCCTTTGCTGAGTTAATTTTATTTGTGTGTGCATGTGAGTGTGTTTTAGTACTTTTATTTGTTTCTGTTGCTTTTATGTTTACTAAATATTTATGACTTTCTTCTTTTTACTTTGATATGAGTTTTATTAATTTTCTTTGATGTGCCCCTCTAATTTATTAATCTCTTCGCTAGTGTTAAACAGAATGTTATATCTTGGAAACGACTTGATTTCCTGGTCATTTTGAAGTTGATGTCCTCTTAGGCACTTAATATATATCTCTTGATAGATGTGATAGAAAAATGGAAGTGTGTGTACAATTCTTTGTTAACATTTGAGAACAAATTTAGAAAGAATTGTCTGCTGTCTATTATGAATCAAGTGAGATAAGAGTAGTTTGGCCCTAGTTTACTGGATGGGGATGCAATAGGTATGAGCGTGGCTGGGTTGTCAGGATAAAATTGTTGTCTCCCCTTAGAAGATACAATGTTTTAAAAGAAAGAAGACAAAATCTAAGAATTATTAAAAACAGAAGAAAGAAAGAACAAATAAAGAAAACCAAACTAACACACACACACACACACACAAACACACACACTCATTGTCATTGAGCTGATTCCAACTTACCATAACGTTATAGGACAGAGTAGAACTGCTGCTTTGGGTTTCCAAGACTTTACATCTTTATAGGAGCATAGAGCTTCATCTTTCTCCTGTGGAACGACTGATGGTTTCAAACCAATGATTTAATCTTTAGTACTCAATGCCATTTGTACTTCCTTGAAGGAAGAAAAAAGCTGGGAAGAAGTAAACCAACAAGAGCAAGAAAAAATAATTTCAAAAAGAAAAGGAAAATACAAATAAGGGAAGAGAAAAAGAAACACACACACACACACACACACACTAATAAAACCAAGGACTGGGAGGTAGGGGAAAGGAAGTGGATGTTAACAAATCCAGGGACGAGGGAACAACAAGTGATTTAAAACAATGGTTGAGGATGGTGCCGGAGGCTTTGTAAGGCTTGATTCAGGGCAATGTGACCAAGAGGAATTGCTGAAACCCAGATGAAGGTTGATAGTGGGCCAAGAGGAAAGTAAAAAGAAATAGAGGAAAGAACTGGGAGGCAAAGGACATTTATAGAGGTCTAAATACAGGCGTGTAAATATCTAAATATATTTATGTATGATGACAGGGAAATAGATCTATGTACAAATATTTATAGGTCTAGTATTAAGGAAGCAGGCAGATAATGGGTCTCTACTGAAATACTCCCTCAATGTCACAATACTTTGTGCTTGAAGATAAGCAAGCGGCCATCTAGTTGAAAAGCAACAAAGCCTACATGGAAGAAGCATACTATACTGTGTGATCACATGGTGTGGATAGGATCAGGTATCAGGGTTCAAAGACCTAGAACAAAAAAATCATATCATTGTGAATGATGGGGGAGTGTGGAGTGGATACTGAAAGCCCATCTGTAGGCAAGTGGACATTCCCTTACAGAAGGGTTGTGGGGAGGAGATGAGTCAGTCCAGATGCAGTGTGGCACCGCTGAAACATGCAACTTTCCTCTAATTCTTTAATGTTCCTCCCCGCCACTTTCATGCCCCCAATTCTGCCTTAAAAATCTGGCTAGACTAGAGCATGTACGTGAGTACAGATAAGAGCTGAAAACACAGGGAATCCAGAACAGATAAATCCTTCAGGACCAATATTGAGAGTAGCCAGATCAGGAGGGTAAGGAGAAGGTAGGGGGAGAAAGGAGGAACTGATCACAAATGAGCTATATATAACCTCTCAGGGGAATGGACAACAGAAAAGTGAGTGAAGGGAGATAACAGTCAGTGTAAGACATGATAAAATAATAATAATTTATAAATTATCAAGGGTTCATGAGAAATTTTTTTCTTTTGCTTTTTTTGGTTTTGGTTTGGTTTTTTTGTGGACATCACTGTCCTCTGGTGGGAGTAAGAGGCCCAGTCTTGCTCCTGGAGAGCTGCTGCTGGATTTTAATCCCAACCCTGTGGGCCGCAGTCCCACACACAACCACTATACCACTGGAGCTCAGCCCTTCATGAGGAATTTAAAATAAATAAATAAATAAATAGATAAATAAATAAATAAATGAAATAGAAATGGGACTGGGAAAGGAAAGATAAACATAAAAGGGAATACTTTAAAAAAGATCTGAGAGAGAAAAAGTAATGGAGGGGGATAAAACAGAAATCGATAACAAAATAATAAAATGAGTTAGAGTACCTGGTCTAGAAGGTTTTTTTTTTTTTTTTCAAGTCCAGCAAGAAGTTCAGGGAAGGAAGTTTATGGAAGGTGGTGATTGCTCATGGATGGTTGGGAGCAGGCCACCTATCCCAAACTGTACAACCTGCGGATCTAAGGAGGGATAGTATGTCCATTTCAAGAAGTGCGGTGGATGGTATCTACCTGGCACCCTGTCTATAAGGGCTTGCCTCTGACTTATGAACGAGCAAGGGCTGTGCAGAGAGTGGGTATCACTGGTTGTGGAGTGGGTGAGGCCGCATTTGTAGTTACCAGGAGCATGTGTGTAACAGGGGGAGGGCTGCATCTTCTAGGCTGCCAGCCCCTGGTGTGGTGCTTATGTTGTCCTGTCGTGCGTGATTGTGGTTTGCAAAATCTCAAGATGGCAGTGTTGCTGCAAGTCAGCTGACTGTTCCCTCATTAGATCTATCTCCTTTCTGGCTGCTTTTGTTCAGCTTCTTCTAGTCAGGACTTAATCCACTTCTCTATTCTTTATTCTGAACCTCAGGGTTCCAGGATTATTATCTGTATCTGTTTCATTTGATCTCTTGTGTCTTTGTTGTAAGGGATCTGGGTAGTGTGTCTGCCTAATCTGCCATTTTTCTGGAAGTTATCCCCTCATTCACTTTCCTATTCCTGCTTTTCTTCCACATTTTTTATAAAAGTCTTTGTGTGTGTGTGTAAAAAGACCTTGTACTATTTCAATAATTTTCACATATCCAGTTCCTTGACATTAATGTTCATCATGTTGTTCAACCATCACATGGAAGGAACTATATCTGAATCCATTACTTGTAAAAGAGGACTCTTTTTTTTTTTTGCTTCTTAATAAGTTTAATCCTGAATATTTTAATATTATTTTGATGGATGTAATTTCGTTAAAAAATAAATAGCTATTAACACAAGAAAAGACTTGAAGCCTTTTTCAATGATTTAAAAGCTGTCTACGTGGCAAGTGAAGGAGATTGTGTTAGAGATTTTGATGGAAATGGGGGTTCCTTCAGTCTTTTGTGAGGGAAAATTTACCCAACATTACATTGGCCCTGTGAGTTGGGATCTGCTTGAAGGCTGTTTTAAGTTTAATTTAGTTTTGTTTTAAAAGGTAGTAATAGTTGTCTGTAAAGAGAACATGTGTTACCTGTGGAGTTTCTGTAGTAAAATTATTTTGTATTAGTTTTAGACACTAAAAGGGACCCTTGGTTGTGTAGTGAGTCAGGCGTTGAGCTGTGCAAAGTTGGGAGTTCACACTCACCAGCTGCTCTTTAGAATAAAGATGTCACAGTGTGCTTCCCTAAAGATTTACAGCCTTGGAAGCCCTTTGGAACTAGCATTTCCTCTGCCCTGCAGGGTCACTGTAAGTTGGATTTAATGCAATGGTAGTGAGTGTATTATATACTAACAACCACTTTTGGTATAATAAAACCTGCAGAAACAATGAGCTCCTATCATTTAAATCATAATGAAATACTAAACTTTTTTTATTCTCGTATTTCATGAAGGATTAAATTACAAGCTTAATTTACTGATTTTTTTTTTCAAAATTCCCATCTAAGTAGACTGCAATGATAAGTGCTGTTTACATAAATAGCATGGAGGTTAATTCAGACCATTTCATGGAAATGGTTTATGTATTGTAATCATGAGTCAATATACAGTTCTCTCTAAATTTAAAACAATGTAAATTAGCCAAGCCAATTTAATTCTTGCCAAGAAAGAATATTCCTTAAAGCCATGTTTTTAAGTTTATTAGGTTAAATGCAACTATACTCTGTAACTAATAAGCAAGAGGATTTATTGAATTTTGAAACTCACTGATTGTGAGTTATGTTTTTAAAGTTGCTTAAATGAGTTAAATATGTTTATAATAATTTCATTTCCTTTGTGACATCTAACTAATGAGCAAAAAAATAAGGGTAGGAGAGAACCGGAGTTGGTTTAATCTTTTTCATGGCCAAAGCCAAGTTTAAATCCTGTCCAAATGCCTCTTCTCAATCACAGCTTTAAAGGATTAAACATGATTATAGTGGCATTTCTCTCCTTTTCTGATACACAAGTTCTGTCAAAGCTGTCTTGAAGCTGGCCACAGACTTTCACCTTTGAGGTGAGAAAGTAGCTTGCTGAGTAGTTATTTCAAAAAAAGATATGCTTGCTTAATAGAAATTACTTATTGTTTACAGCTAACGTCTTCCATCCTCTTTATGCCAAGTTTCTGTGAACCTTCTGGACTGAAAGAGGAGCAGCAGACCAGCATTTTCTGTTTTACATTGACGTTTTAAAATTTTCAGTGGGGTTTTCTGTGTTTAAGACATTTTTGCTCAGTAAGTCTTGTGTTTTGCTTGTTTCATTTTGAAGAAAAGACTAATTTAGTTGCATTGATTTTTTAAAATGATTGCTTTATGCAATTGTTTATTTTGGGGGAAAGTGCAAACTCTTGGATGGGGCATTGCTGGTTTGGGGTTTTGCTTAGTTTCAGTGTACAGTCTCCTTTGGATCTGGTTTCTCTACTATGACCTTTCCTATTTTTTTGGTCTGTTATTGTGGAGCGTATTCTCTGAAGACAGTCATGTCTCTCCTTGTGAGTTCATTCCTCTCCAGGCTCTGTACCAAAAGTACAGAGAGCAGGGATGAGGCAAATGGTTGAGTGCTGGTCACCAAAAAATTGGTGGTTCAAACCCATTCTGAAGTGTCTTGGCAGAAATGTCCACTAAGCTGCTTCTGAAAGAACACACCCAGGAGAACTCAGCAGAGTGCCGTTCTGTGCTGCTCACACGGGACCTCTAATGAGTCGAAATCTACTCAGTGGCCATGATGTCTAAATAGTTGATTATCTCCTAATGTACACTTCTAATTATGCACACGTGCTTAGTGTCTGAGTCTCAAAATCATGAGTCCTGTACTTTGAGGTTGACTGCTTCATCTGAAACTCATCAAAGTAGATTCGGGACCTGTTCTCTGGGTCTTCAGTTCCAACTGTTTCTTGCTGTCGTTTGGAGCCTTTGCGTCAGTCTGATCCAGAGTCACCTTGTACCACAGAACACATCACTGCCTGGTCCTGTGTTATCCTTACAGTGCCTGCCATGTTTGAGCCCACTGTTACAGCTGCAGTGTCAAACCATCCAGTTGACAGGCTTCCTCTTTTCTTGTCAACTCTCTACTCTACTCAATACGGTATCCTTCTTCAGAGACTGATCTCCCCTGAAAACACATCAAAAATACATGAAATAAATTCTTATCACCCTCTAAGAACCTTCTGGGCACTCTTCATGCCATCCAAGGCTGTTCTGTGAAGGAAAGTACGCCTACCCCTTCTATCTGAACCACCGGTGTCCTCAAAGGGTAGAAGAGACCCAGGTCATTAGTCTCCAGTCAGTAGTGATCACTGTCTGCTGGAGGATTTATTTGAAGAAAGGAGTGTTACTGGAAGTGCTGAGTCAGCCAGCATCATTTGATATTTAAAGGACATTTTAGAGAAGTTAGCTTCTGGGAAGTGATTTCTTTAAGAACACTTGGAGTCATGGTCTGGTGATAAACCTACTACTTGATAAGACCTAAATAATAACTGTATCTTCAATTTAATGTCTTCGCCAAAAAAAAAGTAGTTTTATGTCACCAACTGAAGTACATTTGACTTGGGATTTCTGATATGCTCATTTTGAATATACTCTTTCGGGGTACTAGAGACTATGCAACAGCTAGATTGTTCTGAACTTTTTTGTGAATTATGTATTTTTTTTTGCCTACCTTTGTATTCAACAACTTAACCAACTTATCAACCTCCCAATGGCTTGACCTGTCCCCTTGTTCCCCCATCTATCACCTTCTTATAGATATCACATTCCTTAATATTCAAGCTAACCCCTGTTTACCTCTAGTCTACAGGTAGGTAGATTTCCCTGTACCTCATTCCTCCTCTACCCCTCATACCCATTAAAATTTGTTTCTTTTTTTTTTGTGGGCATTACTACCCACAAAATTGTGGGCACTACCCAGCCGCCGCTGGATTTGAATCGCCAAGCCTGTAGGCTGCAGTTCTGCACTCAACCACTTACAAAATTTGCTTCTTTTCATGTGAAAATTTTATCGTCATTAAAAAAAATAACAGTGGCCTCATGCAATGTGTGTCCTCCTGTTATTGACTAAGTTCCCTTAACATAATACTCTCCAAAGCCATCCATGTCATGAGTTGTTTCACAGTTTCATCATTACTCTTTAGTGATGCATAGTATTCCATTGTGTGTATGTACCACAGTTATTTCTCCATCCTTCCACTGATGGGCATTTAGGTTGTTTCTATGGTCTTGCTATTTTGACTAGTGTGGTCATGAGCAGGTGCGTGCATATATCTGCTCAGACTATGTTCTTTATTTCTTTGGGGTATATACCAAGCGATTGGATTGCTAAGCCATATGGTATTTCTATTCCTAAATAGTTTGAGGGGGCATCATACCTCTTTCTACAGTGGTTATATTGCTTTCCTATCTTACTAGCAATGCGTGTCTCATTCTCTAGGTATCCTTGTCACCTTTTGCTATTTTCTGTGTTTTTTTTCAACTTTGTTATTAATGCTATGGTGAAGTGGTGTCTCACTGTTGTTTGGGTTTGCATCTTTCCATGTTAGTGACCACAAACATTTTTTCATATATTTGTTGGTCACCTGGCCAACAACTGTCTGTTCATGTCTTCTGCTCATTTTAAATTGGGATATTCATATTTTTCTTGTTGGGGGTGTAGCAGTTTCTACATATTCTAGAGATTAGTTCCTTGTGTGATGTTTTATTACCAATTCCTCCCCTCCCCAGTCTGCTTTGTTGTTGTTACCTACTGCTGAGTCAATTCCAACTCATAGAGGCCTTATGCACAGACTCTGCTTGGTCCTGCACTGCCTCACAGTTGTTCTCAAACTTTAGTCCATTGGTGTAGCCATGGTGTCAACCCACCTCATCAAGGGTCTTCCTCTCCCCCTCCACTGCTCCTCCACTTTATCAAGCAAGATGTCCTTTTCTAATGACTGTTCTCTTCTGATAATACGTCCAAACTACATGAGATGAAGTCTCAGCATCCTTACATTTAAGGAGCATTCTGGCTGTACCTTTTCCAAGGCAGATTTGTTGGTTTTTTACGGCAGTCCTTGGTACCCTCAATATACTTCTCCAGTACCATAACTTAAATGCATAGACTCTTTGTTAGTCTTCCTTACTCAATGTATAGCTTTCACACACATATACAGTGATTTAAACGTCAGGTGCACCTTTGTTCTTAAAGTAACATGCTTACTTTTCAACATCTTAAAGAGGTCTCGTGAAGCAGATTTCCTTAATGAAACATGTTTTTTTTTTTTTTTGATATCTTGACTACTGCTTCATTGAGCATTGGTTGTGGGTTGAAGTAAGATAGCATCCTTGACAATGTCAATCTTTTCTCCATTTATCTTTATGTTACCTACTGGTCTAGTAGTGAGGATTTTGGTGTTCCTTACATTGAGTTGACCTCAAATTATATGTCTGTTTCAAGTTCTCTTCTGAATCTAACCTTCTCTCCTGACTCACAGTCTATGGGTCCTCTTTTTACTCTATTGGCACAATCTTTTATCTTTTAGGTGTTAGAATGGGGCTTAGAATCATAACCTCCCCCCCCAAAACCATTTTATTAGCAAGTAATTTACATATTATGAAACAGTAGTTCAATCATTCAATCACATTACGGAGAATTCAATCACATCAGTCCCACATCAATATTAGAGCTTTCTTCCCTCCCCAATGGTTAAATCGCCTATAAGATGATGTATGCAATCATAATCCACTTTATGTGGATTCCTCTCCCTTCTTCATTAGTTACTCCCCAAATCCCCTTTTCCTCCCTATCTTCTCTCCCTCCACTACTCTATGTCTTAAGTCCCCTTGTATCCATAATTATCATTATACATCCCTTCTCCTGTGCTTTACACACCTGGGAGACCCAACAGAAAACAGTAGAAACTGAAATCACATTAAGGAGGTAAGGGTAACAACATAATAGTGTACAGATAGAAGTACTAATAATACATAAGACAACAAAGACTCTTAACAATAATCAAGAAGCCTGGGAAGAAATTTCTTTCATGGAACCAGTAAGAGATACTTGCACCCATAACAAATTCAGATTATGTCTATAGGTTGGTCAATTGGCAAGTGTTGAATTTGATCCAGCAAAATCAAGATTACAATGGTCTCTACTTGATAGTAAGGTGATTGATTTGCTAGTGACTCAGGTACTCTGCAGATAGGTTTTGGGATTTCACTGTCCCTCACATCCCACCACAACTGGGTGTTCATAATTTTTGTTCTGATACTTTTCTCCTTGCCATGTGGTTGTCGACTTTGGATCACACAAGCTGGTGTGCTTCTTCCAGGTGGACTTAGTGGACATCTCGTTTAGATGGCTGCTCATTTGAACACAAGCCTTTAAGACCCCAGACCCAATTCTGATTGATTGCCGGACACCATCTGCTTTCTTCACTACACTTGGCTGCAGCACCTTTATCTTCCGTGATTTTATTAGCAAGTAATCTATATATTATAGTTACTGTAAGTATATTATAAATATACTTCATTTCATGAAGGTGAACAATGAGTAGGACCATGATGTAAGAACTAATTGTTCTTATGTTGGGGCTAGAATTTAGTGGCACAGTCCTTGGACGCCAGGTTCTCCATAATTTTCCAAGCATGTGTTGATTAAACATGTACTATTTTGATTATTAGACAATTTATCCTTATGTTGTACATAGTGCTGTTATGAGTTGGAGTTGATTCAGCAGCAATTAACCATAACAGCACGAGTCGAGGACTAGATGAATCAGCATCTATTAAGAGTCAACATATTTGACCCTTAGAAAATAAGTCAGGTGACCAAACCTCTAGTCCAGGGGAAAGCCCCCCAAAGTGGAACGAAAGCAATTGCAGAGTTGTAGGAGAACAGATGGACTGGAAGGATGTGATGGAATATAATTCAGAAATTTTATCTTCAAATCCAATTGATTTCAGGAAGACAGAGGTTGTAATGTCATCTAGAACATTTCCCAGGCTTTGGTTTTGCAAGCTTGGGTAGATGATAGGGCCCTTGGCTAACACAGTGGGGCAGTTTTTTGTTCTCTTTGTTTTTGGTTAGGTGTAGTTAAGGTGGTTCCCATTCACAGCAATCCTGTGTACTGGAATAAAACACTGCCCAGTCCTATGCTATCCATAAGATTGTTATGTTTGAGCCAAAATGTCTCATTCATGAAAGGCCTTGGTCTTTTTTACTGACCCTCTACTTAACAACATGGTGTCCTTTCCCAAGGACTAGTTTTCCTGATAACATACTCAAGTCAGGTAAGATAAAATTTCATCATTCTCACATCTAAGGAGCATTCTGGCTACACTTAACCCAAGGCAGATATGCCTTTCTGGGAATCATGAGTCTTTCGTGGTCCTTTGCCAGTACCATAATTCAAGGACATCAGGTTTTCTTGGGTCTTCATAGACGTTCTCTAGCTTTCAAAGGTGCATGAGGTGATTGAAAATTCTGTGGCTTGGGTCCGGTCCACATTAGTCCTCCAAATGACACCTTTGGTGGGGGGGGGGGAGTGTGTCTTGTGTAGCAGAATCACCCTGTGCAACATAGCATTTGCTTTTTTGACCGCTGCTTCCTTGAGCACTAACAGGTGCTTCAAATAAAATCAAGTTCCTGATAACGTCAATCATTTTCCTCTCTGTTGGTTCATTTGTGACATGTTGGTCTTCTTGAAATTAAGTTGGAATCCATACTGAAGAATGTAGTCTTTGATCCTCACCAACAAGTTCTTCAAGTCCCCTTCACTTTCAGCAAGCACGGTTGTATCATCTGCCTAACACAGGGTGTTAATGAGACTTCCTCCGGTCCTGATGCTATGTTCTTCCTATCATCTAGTTTCTTGCCTAACTTTTTGGCATACAGATTGAATAAGTCGGGTGAGAGGATACAACCCCGACTCACAACTTTTCAGGCTTGAAAACATGCAATATTCACTTGTTTCATTTTAATACCTGCTTCTTGGTTGATGTCTAAGTTCCATGGGAGCACAATGAAGTGTTCTGGCCCCTGCAGTCTTCTCTGTGTTATCAACAGTTTGTTATAATCCACACAGTTGAATGCCTTTGTGTAGGGAATAAAACACTAGCAATCATCTGGTATTTTCTGTTTGCAACCAAGATCCACCTGACATCAGCAACGCCATCCCTCCATTTCATAGCTTTTTCTGAATCCAGCTTGGATTTCTAGAAGTTCCATGGCCATGTGCTAAGGCCATTGTTCTAGAAATATTTTCAGCAGGGGCAGGTTTAGTCATGTTAAAATGATGAGACACCCACTTGCAGGGTATTCATTAATTTAATATAGAAGTTAAAGCTAATTTGTTAAAAAATTTTCTCTAAGAATAACTAATAACTTAATAATTCCATATTTTCTTGTCTTTACCTACCCTTTTCCTGCCAGGATAATGCAGGTAGTTGAAATGGGCATATGCTTAGCTTGGATTTTCTGGCTGATTTCCTCAGTTCTCCATGTAGTGTGTGTGGGTACAGTACAAATATTATCTCTGAAAATGCAGCTGTCTGAATTGAGAGTGACTTTTTCTAGCAACTTCAGGTAACTGTCAAAGCCAAGGTAAAATACAGAAATATCAGTGAGACAATTTATGAGGAGTGAGAATGGATGTGTGTATATATGAGCTACGGTGCCCTTTAAAAAGCCTTGGATTTTGTAAATAAATATAATAGAAATTTATAGGAACGTTTAATATATTATTTGTGTATATGTCTCTTTAAGTTTTTAAAAAAATACATGAAATGAGGTGAATTATCCTGCAGGACCTCAACAATAGAAAGCAATAGCAATTAAGCAAAAAATAAATAAATTGACATGGATGCATGGGAGCTAGTATAAATCCTGGGCAATTGGCATAAAGGAATTTGTTATTTTCAAAACAGAACTAAATCTCTTTTCCATTATAGATTTAATTTAAGTAACATGATAAATAGTGGTAAATTGAACTTTATTATGTATTCATGAAATGCAGTTTAATACAATTGTTATTTCTGGCATTTGTGGTTTAAAGATATTCCCTTATGGGTAGATGTTATTTTTAATGTGCAAATTCAGAAATAATGACCTCCAGTTTCACTAGTGAATTAGTGCTGATAGATACACATGGAAAATAAGGGGGAAATAATCTCTGGGTTCCTGGTTGTATGAAAATTTCTAGTGCAATCTTTGATCCTTTAAAAACTGACATTAAACAAATTATCTGAAGGTTACAATTGTATTGCCAGTGAAGAAAAAAGTAATAAGCTAAATAGCTTCCAAAGGTTTGTTAAAGAATGGTCTTTGACCTGAAAGGGGGAAACTCACTTATCAAGAACAGGTTACTGAAAAAAATCTCTGCACAATTTAAAGAAAAACCAGATTAAAAGTTCATTTGAAATGATGCTTTAGCAGCAGGTGTGGCATATAAAATTGGAAACCCAAAAGGAATGGATAAACAGATGAACAGCATTTGCCACAGAATTCCCACCAACCTCTCTTGCAGACAATCAGTTGGAAACTGATTGAATGAAAAGAAATATTAGCTATATTTGCTATAGCTTTCTATTTAGCTTGATTCTTTAGCTCTGGGAAACATGCTGGTGAGATCCAGCAAGAAGAGGAATAGTGTTCATTAAAAGACATGACCCCAGAAAGCCCTCAGTTCCGATGGTGGAACGGGGAGAGGTGTGGATTTTCCCCCAACTTTTCCTGAACTACCAAGAGTGACTTCCCCCTTGATAGCTATTTAGGCTGAGTGTTGAACCGCTTAAAAACAACAATAACAGCAAAACGTTTTTTTTAACCTTTCAGGAGAGTGTCAGATGGTTGCATTTGGCGTTAGTTTGACAGTTGAATGGCATTTATGCAGAGTGAGCAGGTTCTTCAGCCCATGGTCAGGAGAGCAGGATGTTTGGGGTTATCTGTTTGGGATACTTGTTTGTGGCGTGCAAGGTCTATTCTGAGGATGGGGACTTTGCTCTTCGGCACAGTTGTAAGTTATCTGTGGAGGGGAGGAAAGTTATGTTTGGGTACTCTTCTTAAGGCTTCTAATTTGACGGGTCACAAAGAAAGCTTCCTTAGAATAGAATTGTTACTTGCAGAGTTTGTCAATGTGAGGGTCTGTTAGATGGGGAGGCTGGTCTGAGGGAGAAAGCTTAGGTTCCTGGAGCCATCACAGCCGTATCATTCTCAGAGTTGCCATTTGAATAACTTCCCCAAATTTGCTAACCTGAGGTCTTCTTTGCTGGCCTTCTTTTATAAAGGGATAATTCAGCACAGGTCCTCAGGTCCATAGCCACAATGTGACATCCCAGAGCTCTGGAAAACAAAATAATCATTCCAGCATTTATTTGTAGGCTAAAGCTGACCCCATTTGAACTTACAAGGTGGGACAATGTGACCTGAAATTTCATAAGGCCACGCCTATTCATGTCTCTGACTTTTCTGGAGTGTAACTTAGTATACTGTATATGCTTCCATAGATGCACTTTATCAATGCCTCAAAACTTGAAATATTCTCAACTCTGAAGAGTGGAGCTGTGAACCCAGGCAAGCTGTACTTTTTCTTGTCTCTGTGTGAAAAGCCCTACTCACAATGTCCTTAAAGATCATTTGTATGAGGAAGTTACATAGTCTTCCTAAAATTTTGCTTAAACTATTAATGGGCTTAGCAAGATCATACATTGAACACAGGCAAGTTCAGCTCTGTTGTGGTAAGATTATCACAAGTTATAAATTAGTTGCATCTGAACTAATGAGCTTTTATTATAAACATAAAGCAGCATTACTTCTAAGGCCTGATTTTCATTAATACAAATAGAGTCAAGTAGTGCAATGGGGGAAGACTTATGTTGCACACCCTGAAAAGCAATGGAGTACACACACACAAGCCCCAAAACCTCAGCGTTGTTTCCATTGCTTTTATTCAATATGCAGCCAGTCAGTCCCTCACTTTGATTTGGATTAAAGCTGTCCCTAAATCTTTGGGGTGGCAGTGGCCCGTGGGTGGCTTTTGGCTTCAGGTGCTTTTGTTTTTTAAGGCACCAAGGCTAGGAATTGCCTCAACAACGCATTGAAGGGAGAGAAGTTCTTGAAGAAGAAAGGGTTATTTGGTTTGTCTTTAAATGATCCGTATGAAGACAGGCGGGGGCACACAGCGTTTTACAAAGTGCAAAAACAGGTAACCCCTTTTCAGGTTAAGAGCCAAAGTAGTTGGGGATCGGGAGGAAGCAGCAGGGGACAGGGCTCACTGTGGCTCTGGAAGCAAGATTGCTTGGGGGGCTGGGGGTGAGGGTGGGGGCTGGTCCTGGACTGAGGGTCTCTGCTGTGTGACTGAGTATAGGATTGCCTCTCCGCTGCTTGAAGAGAAATTATGCTTTTTTCTGTTTGTTTGCAAAGAGGAACGCGGTTTCAGCTCCCACCGAGTTAGAAGGAGGCCGCCCGTCTTTTAGCCACAAACCCATGAAAGTCCCTGGTTAACACATACATAATCATCGCTTTATTAGACAAAAAGGGTTTTTATCTTGACGCCTATAGGGTACCTCGCAGAGCGTGGGCGCGTTTAAAAACCTTGCCAGCTCACCTTTCCTCTCCTTTCTCAGGGATCTGGACCCTTTCTTTCTGGTTTCTCTTTCAAGGGAATGTTGTCAGTATTCTTCTCTAAAGCCCAGGCTCCGACAGAACAGCAGGCAGAGGTGGCCGACTCCTCGCAGGAAGGGTGCGAAGAAGGTGGAGATGTAAGCGGATTGGCTGTGTCTATCAAATACGCCGGAGAAGGGGCCCCCATAACAACGACCTCCCAAACACAGAGGCGCCCCGAAGGATGGCAGGAGACCAGCTCACCCACCAAGCTGCTGTCAGGGCTGGAAGGACTTCTGTGGAAGGGGCTGTCGTCAGTTCTGGGGGAAGTTTGCGGGCCTGGCGCGGCAGCCCCAGGGGCGCGTTGATGCTGGGCCAGGTGGTTGAGCTGGTGCCAGGGGAAGCGTGCCTGCCCAGATCTCGCCGCCCCCCCCCCCCCCCCCCCCCCCCCCCCCCCCCCCCCCCGCGCACACCCCCCACTCGATCGGATGGAATCTGCACACACGGTGCGTGGCAAGGAGGATGATAAAACCCCTGCCAACAAAAGAGTCACTCGCTAGTTTGGATCTTCATCAGGAGAGGCCCGAAGAACAGAAGGGGCCACGGAGTGCATTTCAGGATGTCAGAGGGAGGGCAGGACTTGAAAAGACTTTACCCAGGAACTACAATATTAGCAAGTGTGCCAGGAAATCGCGACGAGTCATCCGTGGTCAGAGGGAGCCAGGGTTGCGTTTAAAGCTGGAGAAGAAGGCGTGGGGAGACTTTGGCTTGAACCCAAGCCGCCTTCAAGCCTCTTTTCACACTGCTGGTGGCTTTCTGTGGAGGCGGGGAGTAGGGGAGAGGGCAGGGGGGAGATAAAACAGTCTCACTCTGTGATGTCTTATTTTCAGAAATCAGGGACTTTCTGGAGGCCTCTTAGGATGAGTCCTGGCTTACAGGCCCCCTCGGAGGGGAAGCAAACCTAGATTGCTGTTAGGGTTAGAGTTCCCACGCCTGAGTGTATTCCGCACAAAGCACGTGTCAGCCGATCTCTGTCATCAGTGGATGGCTGAAGCAAGTTCTCTCTGCAACAAGCCTCTTTGAGGTGTACTAGGGTGCACCCCACAAAAAAAGAAAATTCCAATCAAAACGGTAGCTCCCCGGCAAATCTGCTGGGTCAATCAAATTCAAAGCAGAAAGATCAGTGTGGAAGGTTATGGTCACTGCTTGTGGGACCGAAAAGGGGTCATTTTGACAGGTTTTCCTGAAGGACACAGGATGGCCAAGGGGGCTTATTATGAACAAGTTTTAAGGAAACCGGTGAGAAAAAGGCCAGCGCTGGGGAAAGTTACACCGAGGGACATTTTGTATCTGCTTGTTTTCTGGGGCTATGGAGGGTTTTCCTAAGAGAATTGCAGTTGGAAACCACAGCCCCTCCACTCGAGGGTCCTTCTGAACAAACCAAACAAACAACAGACAAAGACTGGGGAGGGGTGCTTTAGGGGGCCCAGACCACTGTTCTGACTGAGTGTGAATGGGTGAGTACTGACGTCTTTAATGAAGGATTAGAGAGCTGGAAGTACTACTTCTGCAAGTGTATAGACCTTGAAGGAGGATATATTGAGAAATGAAAGCTCTAATTTTTGATAGTTTTGTTTAATACAAGTTTTTCTGTCTATGTGTTCACAAAGGCATAGTATGGTGATAGGATCCTAGCCCTTTCCATGCTTTGGATAGGTGCCACTCTTTCCACTTGGAAAATTCCAACTCTTATTCAAAATGTTATCTTAGGTTTAATAGCGATAGTTAGGTTTTGTTTTAACTTTGCAGGGCCAAGATTCGCAGTGGTTTCATACTTAAGAGCTTGTAATTCCCCAAACTGTGATGTAACACAACTTCCTCACCTCCATGAAGGGATCTACTGGGAGCAGGTCATCAGTGGTAGGGTGAGGGTGCGATGCAACAAGACTTATGTAAAACCCCACCCTGATGCAATCAGCTGAGAGAAAATGTTCTCAGGGGTGTGGCCTACTTCCAATATAAGTGAACATTGGAGAAAACTAGTATGCTTTTTGGCAGGTCTGGCTCCTGCATCGGGCTAACTCATCAACCTCCAGTTCCTTGGTTTTGAGTCAAAGGCTCGCCATCCTGTCTACTGACCTTGGGAGTCACTATCAGTCTGTCATCCTTGGATTCATTTGCCTCTGCAGTCACAAGCCTGACTTGCTGGTAATGGATTCAATTTGCCCCCACTTTCCAGCTGATTTTAGGTTCATCACCACCCCTAGTTCCTTGAATAAGGAGAAGCTTCCAGCCTAACATCTGACTTGAAACATACCCAGACTTGGACTTTCCCACTTCTATAACCATGTGATCCATTTTATTGAATTAAATTTCTATTTAGATACAGGTTTAAGGTTTCCTGGGTTTGCTTTTCTAGAGAACCCAGCCTAAGACACTCCTCTACAGTCTTTTCTTATAGTCATTTATGTCTTCCCTGAACAGATAGTGATTAACAGTATCATATACTTTGCTGGGCCTAGAGTAAGTCCTCCGCTTCCATTTTCCATCATCCATATCCTTCCAGTATCTTATTCTTTGCATGGACCTTGCCAATCTGGGAAGAAATTCTGAAAGAAGTTACTCTCAAGATACTAATGGGATGTACCATGCAAGTGAACATCCAGCAAAAAGAGTTGATTGCCTGCTATAATTCAGGTAGTCCTCTGTGATGATTTCACCATCTTGTTTGTAATTGATCTCTTTGCTGCCTCTAGTTTTATTCTCAGTTTTTGAGCTACTTAGTGGCAAGATGAATGACCAACTACTTCCATACCCCTAGAGTACATATAGTTCCATGCAGGGTATTGAACATTGTGGCCAGGTATTGTTGGCAGGATGGATTAGTGGGGACTGGAAATAGGTTGTAGGAACTAAGACCACTGCTTAGCTTATCAAGATAAGCTAAGAACAAGGGTAACACTTCCACATATATTAAGGCTAATCCTGTTTATATTTATTATGTTTTGTTAGGAGACACCAGTCTCCAGAAGAAAGCATCAGACTCAGTAAAGCGGACTGTCATCTAAAGTGAAGATTCAAATTCAAGGAAGACCCTAAATAAGATCTATTGACACAGCGACTGCAATAATGGAATCAAACAAAACAGTAATTGTGAGAGTGATGGAGGACCCGTGTTTAGTTCGGTTGTACATCAGGTCACTGTGACTTGGAGCTGATTGGATAGTATATGACGGCAACAGCATCGGGAGGCCTGGGGATGTAGTGGGCTGAACTGGGAAACCTCACCCCATATGTCCGTTCTAGTAATGATGACCAGGAAATTCTATAGAACACTTCTATTCTGTCTTATAGGGTCCTTATGAGTTAAAAGTAACCTGATGACATAAAGTATATATTCTATCAGCTGGTAAAGACATTTTAAAGTTTCCATTATTCGGACATGGAAGAAGCATCGCTTCCATTCTTATCACAAGATTTCAGCATCTAGGGTATAGTAGCTTTCTTGGTGGCATTTGCCAGTCCTGAAAAAGTTTTTATCCCACCTGAAAGATTATAGGAAGTCCCGCACGAGATGCTGTTAGAAGAATGGAAATTGTGGGAGAGTAAGAAGGGAGCTTTGGGGCTTCCAAATTTAGGAGCTAGCAATGTTGCGAGCTTGCAGTCATGGAGCTGCTGAACTCCTTATGACAGCATGCACGAGAGGACCAGCGTCCTGTGCCATTCCTGCGATCTAGTAGGGATTGGACAGTGGTGATCATTGGGATGTGCGTTGACTGATTTTGGAAAGTAGATCACCCGGTCTTTCTTCTTAGTTCATCTGCATCTGGAAGCTTCGTTGAAACAGGTTCAGATTTATTTTTTGTGGGCATCACTGCTCTCTGGTGGGTGTAAGAGGCCCAGCCTTGCTCCTGGAGAGCTGTTGCTGGATATGAACCACCAACCCAGTGGGCCGCAGTCCCGCACACAACCACTATGCCGTTGGGGCTCAGCCCAGGTTCAGAATCTTAACTCTCAGACCACCAGAGACAGTGCTTTGGTCAGGAAACAGACAAGGGTCTTTGAGGTGGTTTGGTTGGAAATCTAACCCTGGCCCTCACATGAAAGGTGAGAATTCTAGCATCTAACCTCCACTGCCTCATGTTATGTTTGCATACATAGGGGTGGAAATTGGTGGTTGATGAAAGAAGCTTTCCAGGGATCTAAGAGACCTGATATGCTAATGATTGCATACTTGTATCTTAATGGGCTAACAGTGCAGTTGTGTATGTTTCTGTCCTTTGAGTTTTAGAAGAGAAGTTTTGAAGACCTGTGAACTTTAGGAACACCTGTTGCTCTCTTCTCTGCCTGAAAATAGTATTTCTATTTACTTTCCCCCTCACATTTAAAAAATAATAATTTTTATTAAAATGATACATGATTTCTATAAAAAGGTAAAAAAAAAACCCAAATCCTAATAACCAGGAATGCTTTTCATGATTTTTGTACATATATATATATACACTCAGAAAAATATAGGAATATGATTATACTAGACATGTGATTTTTAAATTAACAGTATAAAATGTATTTTTTCTAGAATTTTGAATGGAAAAAGAAACTGATTCAGAAATGAACTTAATTATAAACTTCAAAGAAATGTTTCTTCACACAAGATGTTCTCTTTTTCTAAAGTTAACAGAAAAAAAGAAAGTCATTAGGAATGGAAGCCATATGATATTTTTTTTGAACTGGGTGTTTTAACTTTAGACAATATTGGTTAAATCCCAGCTCTTAAGATGATATAATTAGTCCTCTCTTACAATCATACACTCTCCCTTCTTCCAAATGTATTATTTATCTTCTAATAATTTTTAGAGTTTATAGCATCTCTATTGTGTCAACCACTATCATCTAATTTGTTAGTTGTAGATTTTATATTTAATTGAATTTAATGCTATCAGCTCTTTCTATTCATTTCCAGATAAAGCTCTTCATTAAAAAATATCCCTTAATTGGTTAAATTTAATTTTTAATTGGAACTGTTGGGGGTGGATTCTTTTAGTATCTGAGATTGAAGGCCTTCTGCTCTTACACTTGCTCAAAATCTTCCCTGGAAATAACATTTTTTCCCTTTTTTTTGGAAATAACATTCTTGATTCAAGAAATTCAAAATTCAATATTCAAGTCAAGACTCCTCTGTCTATGAGGTTGATGACTAGACAGAAAGGTGAACTAACCTACTTTTTTCCCCCCTCGCATCACTGCCCTTCTGGGAGTGGGAAGCCCAGCCTTTCTCCTGGAGAGTTGCTGCTGGATTTGAACCATCAACCCTGTGGGCTGCAGTCCCGCACACAAACACTGCGTTACCAGTGCTCAACTAAACTAACCTACTTATATCCTCACTTAAGTATGACTAAGTTCTTTTGAAATTCACTAACCAGAATATGTGTTGATAGCTATCTTTCAGTTGGAAATTAATTTTGACATTCAGGGGTTTGAATATGTTTTACTTTTAATGTGTTTTTATTGTCTCTGTTTTTGAATTAAAAAATTATGGTGGTTGGAATGAAAGTTTATTGGGCAAATTAGTGTCCCATTCAATGATTTATACACAATGTGATTGCACTCTTCTTACATCCTCCTGAGTCCCCTGTTTCCATTAGCCCTACTTTCCTGCCCCTTCCTGCCTTCTGAGCTTTGTTTTGGAGTAAATGCCATCCGTTTGGTTTCACGTGGATGATGCTGGAGAGGAGTGGGTCCCTCCCTGGCGTTATCGTTCACTCCAAGGGGCACTCTCTTTTGTTTGGCTGAAAGGTGATTCCCGGGGGTGGGCTCAATTCTTGCCTTGAAGGGTGTCTAAAGGTCACCCAGCTCAATCAAACCAGTAAGTCTGCTCTCTCTCTCTCTTTTTTTTAAATCATTTCATTGGGGGCTCATACAACTCTGATCACAATCAATGCATACATCTATTGTATGCAAAACCCATTTGTTTATCTGTTGCCATCATCATTCTCAAAACATTTTTTTATACTTAAGCCCTTGGTATCAGTTCCTCATATTTCCCCTTCCTCCTCCCTCTCCCTCCCTCATGAACCCTGATAATTTAAAATTATTATTATTTTGTCATATCATACATTATCTGATGTCTCCTTTCACCCACTTCCCTGTTGTTCATACTACAGGGAGGAGGGTATATGTAGATCCTTGTAATTGGTTCCCTCTTTCTACTCCACCTTCCCTCCACCCTCCTGGTATGGGCACTCTCACCACTGGTCCTGAAGGGATCATCTGTCCTGGATTCCCCATGTTTCCAGTTCCTATCTATACCAATGTGCATCCTCTGGTCTAGCCAGGTTTTAAAGGTAGAATTAGGATAGTGGTGGGCGGGGGGGAGGGGGTAGAAAACATGTAAGAACTAGAAGAAAAGTGCATATTTTATTGTTGTTACACTGTAACAACAGCGTGACTAGCTCAGCTCCTCCCCAGGACCCTTTTTGTAAGGGGATTTCACTTCACCAACTGATGGATTTTGGATCCCCAATCTGTAGTCCCCCTCACTTATAATGATAAAATTTTTAGTTCTTTGATATCTAATACCTGATCCCTTCAACACCTCCTGGTCATACAGGCTTGGGTACTTCTTCCATGTGGGCTTTTTGCTTCTGAGCTAGATGGCCTTTTTTTTTTTTTTATCATTTTGCTCTACTTTTTCCTCCTTCACCATTAAAGACCTTCTATTGTGACTTTATCAACATGGTCGGTTGAACTTTTGATTGTGATCTTGATCAGAGTGTTGGGTATGGTTGCCGGGCACCATCTAGTTCTGGTTTCAGGGTGGTGAAATCTGTGGTTCACCATTCTTCGCACTGATTATTTTCTTGTCTTTGATGACCCTCATTCTTCTTTCATCTGAGGGAAGAGAGACCAGAAATTACATCTGGGATGGCTGCTTGCAAGCTTTTAAGATCCCACTTGCTACTTACCAAATTAGGATATACAAAAGATTAGTTTTGTAGACGATTTTATGCCAATTGAATTAGATTTCCCTCAAGACAGTAACTTTAGGTCCTGAAGCTCAGTGATTGATTTCTTCAAACTGTTTGGTTATGGATTAGAAAGTTTCATAACTTTGCCCCCTCTATGCTCTATAATAGCTTTGGATATGTTTACCACACATACAAATACATGTATAGAAACATCCTCTGCCAAACATTAATTTATGTAGGAACTCCCATTCGCCTCACATCTATTCAGCTTGCATGTTGACCTACTTGTAGATGTTGTCTGTTATTAGTATTTGTGTTAGTCTGGGTAGACTAGAAGAACAAACTCATAGACATGCATATGGATATAAGGGAAAGGTTTATATACAAAAGGAATGAAACATTGAGAAAGCATTCTGACCCAGTCTAGTTCAAAGTCCAATATTAGTTCTTATGTTTGATACCAGTCTATAATGTCTCCTTCCAACTCATGAAGTCACAGGCCAGTGGGTGCAGGGTCCTGGTGCTGGCAGGGGTCCCCTCATGGCTCCTCATTTCCAGGGCTCAGGGTCCATCAATAGCATCCAGTGGTGGTAGAAGCAACTCAGTGCTGGCAGGGGTCTCTAGGTGGCTTCTCCATCTTCAGCTGTCTGGTTCCATCAGGGCAAGGCCGTGTGGTTTCTCCAACTCCTCCATTTCCTTGGACCTGTCATCTTGTCTCTTCCGTAGTTCATTGTCTCTGAGAACAATTCCCAACAACTGGGGAGATAGCTTCTCATCTCCACGTGGGAAATATTGCGAGATTTCCCAGAAGTCTCAGGAGAAAGTCAATGGAGGCCTCATTGGCTACTCAATGACTGTCTCCACCCCTACATCTCAATCATGAAATTAACATAAGCACATGACCACCACAGTAGAATAGGTAGATTGTGTGTATCTTTGTTGTCTTTCACTTGTGTGTACCTCCAGGAATTGTCTTTGTCTTTGGTTGTGTTTTGCTGTCCACTGCCTGTGAAAAAGAATGATGTGTAATATGTGGGGGTGGTATCTGACCTCCTTCATTACAAAAAGGGGAAGTAAACTCAACATCAATCGTCCGAGGCCATTTCGTATCAGGTTAAGGTTAGTTGTAACTCTGCTCTTCAGCTATCTCTCCCAAGACACTCTCTGCGTCTTAGCTTGGTTTGAGAATTCATGGCAATGGCCAGAGACAATGTTCAAAATTGTGGAGTTTACTAGGGAAGTTAGCAGGTTATAATTTAGCTGAGAAATGTACAGGTTATAGTTCTTTAGCTTCTTTTTTGCCTTGCCTTCAAGCAAGCTACTCTTTTTTGTTTTGTTTTGTTTTGTTTTTGTTTTTTGGGGCATCACTGCCCTCTGGTGGTGGGAGTAGGAGGCCCAGCCATGCTGCTGGATTTGAACCTCCAACCCAGTGGACCGCAGTCCCACACACAACCACTACACCACCAGGGCTAAACCCAAGCAAGCTACTCTTTGGCTCTCAGCCTCTTGTGCTGGGCTCTGCCAGGTTAGAGAAATGTTGCAGAACTTTTTTTTTAAGGGATGCTAATAAATGCCAAATGCAAATCTGCTACTAATAAATGTCAAATGCCACTCCATTATTTCTCAACTCAAAGGCATTCAGGTCCAGCTCCCCCAATTACCATAAGTGTACACAGGCACCCCACTCCACAAGCTTTCTTCCTGTCCTAAAGCACTTAGCTTTATTTGCTCTGTGAGCTGGGAAGTTCACCACCCTGTCTTAGGCGGTGGCTCCTGGATCCACTGCTGCTGCCTCTCTGCCACTCCTCTCGGGTCTCTTGGATCAAGGTTTAATGTGCAGGGTCTCTGTATCCAAAAGACATGCTCCACTCCTGGCTTTTCTCTCTGCAGGTAGTACGATCTCCTCCACTCCCCGCTTCTGAGATGGCTCATTTTATACCCAGAAGCATGACAATCACAATGCCACTCCATTATGTCCATTAGTGATCAATTCAATCCAAAAGTTTCTTTCCTGAACCTTCTTACTCAAACCTATAAGGAAAAAAGCAAGTCATTTGGTGTTAAGTCACAAAGGCTATGACAAAAAGAGCCTTGTTAAAGAATTCATTGCATTGCATTGCTTCATTGTATGTTGCCTTTGCCTTCACCTATGTGAATATGTGTCTACTTTCTAGCTAGTACTTTACATTGATTTCCTCTTCCATCCTTGGTGACCTTCAAACACTGTTTCTTTCTATGTGTGAACCTTTTACTGACTTTTATAATACTGATTGCATATGATAGTTTCTTTTTGTGAATGACTTATTTCACACAACATATCAAGTCCACCAGGCTCATTCCGGGGATATGGTGCCTCACAGAGTCTTCCTTATTCTTTAATGTTCCATAGTATCCATGTGCGGATGTGTCAGTTTGTTTATTCATTCATCAGCTCATGGGCACTTAGGCTGGTTCCATCTTTTTGCTGTTGAGAATAACGTCATGATGAGCAGTAGTATGCAGCTATGTCACATCTCTTATTTCTCTAAGGTATCTAGGCAGTGAATCTGCTGGATCATGTGGTATTTCTTTCTTCAGCTTATTAAGGAAGCATCATATGGTTTCCCATAGTGGTTTAGCCCTCTGACCGTCTCACCACCTTATAACAGAGTTCTGATCTCTTCGCACCTTTGCCATGCCTGTTGTTCTCTACTGATAATGCTGCTCTTGCTAGACTGAGAGATGGCATCTCATTATTGCTTTGAGTTGCTTTTGTTTAATGAGTCATGAGTGTGAGCATTTCTTCATGTGCTCCTTGGTCAACTGGATGTCTGCACCTTTGGAAAGGGAAAGATTAATTAGGGGCATTGGGAGGCTGAAAAAGTTTGCAATGACAGAAGAACTAGAGTAACACTGGATGAAAAGTGTTTCTTTGCCACGAAGAGCTCCTATGTTCCTGGGCCAGAAGGGCAGGGCGTTCCACAACATGTGACTCATCTGGACACGTGGGTGGCTTTGTTGTTTTACATTTTTAAAGGATTATCAGTTTCAGAATGCAGATTTTGCTATGGAAAAGACCTCACAGCACACACCATGCAAGAGTTCCTTTGAGCATTCTGTTTCCTCCAGTGGGAGCTACCAATGGCTCTTCTGCAAGAGCACATACTACGTGGGTTTCAACTCCCAAAGGCAGTGGACCTTGTCTGGTCTGCCCTTGTTTTCTTGTACCGCCTTTGAGCTTAGAATGGTGTTTACCTTTTTCAACAGTCAGTTTCCTATCTACGTATCCTCAAGTTTGTGACAGTGTCAAATGTATATTGTGGTCCCGTACAGAAGAAGCTTGCCAGCCCCTGCTTGAAACCTGCCCGACTAGCTGTTGTCTGAAATGTTAGAGAGAACTAGTGCTAACACACAAACATAAAGTTTCCCTGAACATGTATGAGGGACCTCTCTCTGTTTTAGATCAGGGGTTCCTGAGGCAGAAGCCACTGTTGTTTAGCCATCATTGTTCAATGCAGTGAGTTGGGCAGCATCCACCCTTTGGGGGCAGGCAGAACACTGGGAAGTGTGAGAACTCTGTCTTGGTGAGGCAGGAGTCCTGGGCAATCATCCTCCTGGTTTTGTTGTGTGGCCTGAGAAGTCCCTGTACTTCTCTGGACTTGGGGGTACTCACATTTAAGATGAGGAGGAGGAGAACGGCTGGGTTATACAAGTAGTGTGAGACTCTGCTATCAAATATTAATGGGTTCGCATCTTCCATTATCAATACATGCCTGTTTCCCCCAGCTGCCATGATCTTTTCCTTATCTCTTCCTTTCCCTTTTTCCTCTCTCCACCTTCCTGGCTCAGATGATGTCAGTTCGGTGATGTCCTCATTGGGCAATCTGATTGAATTTGAAGGAAGAGATCCTATCAGAGTGAAATGCTATTTCATACGGTTTTCCATCATTTCTCAGAACAGCTTCTGGGTTGGGCTCCTGCACCCCTTCAATGTTCATACATTATGGATGAGGTACAGCTGCAGTCAATAAAAGCCACTTTTTTTTTTTCAGAGTGGAAACAGGGCTTCTGAGTCTGCCCTAAAGGCTCGGGCTCTACAGAAAAGGGCTGACACCTCCTGGCGTCTTTCTCTGCCCAGTCTTCTGAACACATGCACATTTTGTTTGGTTCCACCTTTACTTCCTCTCCCTCTTCCTCTCTGTTCACCCTCAGCTCCTGCCCCCACCCAGCCTAAAGTCTGATATGGTTAGGATAAAGGGACCAGACTTTAAGTGGGACACCATTGACCAGGGGGTGGGGGGGATTCTTGATGAAAAGTTTGGTCTATTTGGAGCAACAAAAATTTTAATAGAATGGAAAAATAGTATTGCAATATATTTATTTTAATTTTAAAATATCACAGGTTGCTGTTAAATTGCTAAAAAGCAGGTTATCTGGTCACTTTAAATTAGAAGCAACCTGACAACAGATGTAAATATGGAGGCCTGAGAATGAAGAGTCAGAGTGCACTGAGATACTAATCTGGCAGTGGGATTCATTTGGAATTCCTAAATGATGCATTCATTGGGCTTTGTGGAAGAATGTTGGTGATGGTGTCAGTCTTATTGTTTTTGGTGTTGTTATTGTTGTTGTTGGTGGTGTAATGTTGGCGGTGGTGTTGGTGTCAGTCTTCTTGTTGTTGTTATTTGTTGTGGTGGAGGTTGCAGCGGTGGTAGCGGCTTTGTTGAGAAGGTCGCTGACTCTTGGCAAACCTAACACTGTGATTTACAGGTTGTCATGGATGGTCATCCAGGAGAAGGACGGTTCATAGACCTTCCTCCATCGACTGTCTTGCTCTGGAAGTGTCACTAAGACATGTGCAGCATCCCAAACAATCCCATCTCATAGATGGATGGGGTAGCACATGAGGTCAATTGGCCAGGAAGGGGATGTAGGGGTCCAGGATGGAAGGTGAGAATCCTACCATCAGAACCTAGGCTATGGTAAAGATGGTGGCCCCTAGAGGTGTGCAGTAGAGACAGTAAGGTCCATCATGGCTTAGATCATATGTAAGAGAAAGTTCAGAGAAAGTATTCTGTGCCCTTAGTAAGTGTTCATAGCCTTCTTACCATCTAATAATAGGTGTTCCATGGGATGAGGAGAGACGGAGGCCAGGGAGAGGATAGACAAGGCATATAAAAAGCAGAATATTGGGAAATGCCCACATAGTATAGACTAGAGGAACAAATAAGATCTTTTGGACGTTTACGTGGAATACGTTTTTTTTAAAAAAGGAAGGAATGAGATGTCTTAGAGAATGTCACATGGGAGCTGGGCTTGGGAAAGTGCAAGCGCTGTAGGAAAGTTCCACTCTGTCCTATAGGAACTCTGGAGTCTGATTCCCCTTGAAGAAAGCAGAGGGTGACAACTGCCCCCACCACAATCATAACAAAGGGTTGCGTGGAGATGAGGAGGAGCCGGGGGAAGGCACATGCATAGGGAGCAGGCAGGAAGTGCCAGTGGCACTTGCAGTGCATGGTTCTTTGGCTTGTTTAGGCTGAGGCTTCTGGTAGGAGAAGTACACACTGCAGAGTTGGCGTCCCGAACACAGAAGCACAGGTTAGAGCCGGCCTGCAGTGGCCTTCAGCTCCAGAGGCATTCTTCCTTTGTGATTGTTAGGAGGAAGGGAGAGGAGGCCTGGGTGATTGTCCCTGACACTTCATTTCAGAAGAAAGAGCTGCAATCCTTCAAGGAGTTGTCTCACAAGTGATAGATTTTCCATCCCTATTTGAATAGCACTAGTATCTCATTTCTGGATACAAAATGGTCATGCATATCCAGCAATCTTCTTTGCCATATCCCCATCCTAGCAGAAAAAAATACACCCACACCCCATCATCCATTTAGAAATAGCCACGTGGTTAGTATTCTTCCACTGCAGGGCCATCGCCTGTCTGATTGCTACTCCACTTGAGATAGCCCAGAAATTTCTTTTCCTCCCAGTAAGCAAAGGCCTAAACAATTTAATCTGGCCAACATCAACCTGAAAAACATCTGCTGCCTTAGAGGAAAAACACATGTGTATGATAGCGCCCGATCCCTCACTTCTTCATCATTCGCGGCTCTCTTCCCGAAGGTGCGGCAGAGATTCTGCATGCCTCAGAAGTAAGGGTGAATAAGTTATTCCACCCAGGGAAATTACTGCTCATCCCGAAACAGGGCCGCTTGATGCTGAGCAAGAGAGAAGGCCATCCTTTGCTGACGGGGACCCCGTGGGCCGGGCAGATTTGAAAAGAAGATTAATATTCCGTGTGTCCTGTCTTGTCAAGTTTCCAATATGCAAAATGGATGCTTGCATTGAACTCTTATTACTGAGACATACTTTTCCTGAGTGTCCTGCGTCCAAGTGCCGTAGACCTACTCAGTGCCACACAGTGGGATAGGAGGGATCCTGAATTGTTCTCATGCCATGGAAATGGCGACTTCCTCGCAGGCTTTGTGCGAAGGTGAGGACAGGTACCAGCCTTGACATGGCTCATCAGATTCTTGCGTGGAGGGGTAGTTCATGTGTCCTGCATTGTCAAAGTGAGGAGCTAAATCTAAAGATGGCCTATCCTACTACTGCTAATTAAAAAATCTCGCACCATATGCTAAGCACAAATTGTGTCCAGTTCTGTGCTTAAGCTCTTTCAATAATGTCATTGGATCT
The DNA here is from genome assembly GCA_004026705.1 of Nesogale talazaci. NCBI lineage: Eukaryota > Metazoa > Chordata > Mammalia > Afrosoricida > Tenrecidae > Nesogale > Nesogale talazaci. Next base: position 123,735 of record PVJH01004141.1, read on the forward strand.
TACTCAGCAACCTAAAGACAACGTTTGTGTTTTCGCTTTGAAAGATGAAGAACCTGAAGTTCTGAGCGATTAAGAGACGTGCCTAGGGTCACATATCTAGATTGATCTATCATTGAATGTTTTTCCTGTTCTTTTCGAGTATTGTCTAGCCTCACAGTAAGATAGCATCCACTCTGAAATATAATTGATATTTTTTAAAATAGCCTTTTTTTTAAGTATTGGATAAATAACTGGTAATTTTTGGTCAGTAAAATACTTCGGATGCCCTTTTCCTAAGTCAGTAATCTTGGGAAGAGGCGTTGAATGCCAGAGAGGACTGTGAAAAGAGACGAGGCATGGGAAATGGGTGCTACAGTAGAAAGACTAACGTAGCATCTCTGTGATGCAACAGAAGCAGTGCAGTCTTCAAACAGCCGGTGGCACTCTGCCCAATGCCCAGAGCGGCTGGGCAGCACGGTCATCCACACCAACAGGGCTTGCCTGGCTTGTGTAGTCCACTATTCCTGAGGACATGTGCAGACTTGAGTTGTGAAATGTAGTTTCGGCTTGGTTACGCTGCTAGAATTAACTTGGGCAACTCAACTAAACCTAGATTTGCTTTCTCCACTGTCAAGTAAACGTGGATGTTGATGTGGACAATTCTGTTTTTAAACTTGTCCCAGACCACATCTTTTCTTTTTCTTTTTGAGTGGGGGGAGGAGGGGCAGCACTAGCAACTGCTTTTTATGGGTGTAAAATATAAAGAAGAGAAGACACAGCTATGACTTTAAAATCATAATTTTTGATTTTCCCATGTAAATGTAAACTTATCTTTTGTGCCTTGTTATTTACATCTCTTTAAGCAACACCCAGTTATAATCACTAATTTATGCTTTTCCATGTTGGGTGGTTAATAGCTGACTATTATTTTATTCATGGGAATTGAATAAATTGGAGATAATTTCCCTGTGTTATATAAAGGGACACTTGCCTTGAGTTGAGGGAACAGTAATAGAGAATGAGGAAATCTGTGCTTTAGTCTTTGCTTCAGTCCTTGCAAACACATTTATTTTAAATAAAGGAGTCAATCAATTACAGAAGGAAAGCATATCTTAATTTGTGGGATGAAGATGTAATCAAGATCAATAGAAATCAGGGATGAAGCTATAATTTTTTGCACAAGTATGCTAATTAGATCACATAAATGAGATATAGTTAGGAAAATCAGAAGCCCTGGTAGCACTGCCCTCAAGCACTTGGTTTCACACTTAAAGGTCAGAGACTCAAGCGTTCTTCTTGGAAAATGATGTTTAAGAAAAGATGACAGTCTTGGGAACCCTGTTGGACTGTTCTCTGTCCCATAGCAATGCTGTGTGTCAGAACCGACTCACTAGCATCAGGCAAGGTGTAATGGAGAGTGTTTTCAAAACAGAATCTTACTGTCAGGTACATGGAAGTCAAGATAGACGACCCCTCAGAGACACTGATAGGAGGAAGGGTTCCCTGAGGGTCCAGGAAATGAGGAGGGAAGGAGAAGGGATGGAGACATGGGAGTCGAGAGCATTGATGTATGTATAGCCCTACCTGATGGAATTGAACAACAGAACTCTCTGCAGAGGGAGATATTGGAATGAGTAAGGTATATCATTAAAATATTATTCAAAAATAAATAAATTAAAATAAAAACATCTCAAAAATGCCCTTTAAGGTGGGAATAAATCAGTTAGCCTTTAAATTAGATTATCAATTGTGATCATGAGGCAGGCTACAACGAATATCACTTCTTTCATAATTTATTTCTCTATCAGTAGAGTGTCTTTCATGAAAAATAAAAAAGCCTGGAGCAAAACTAATTATGACGTTTACATCTTAGCTTTGAAATGGACTTTAAAAAAATGGTTTCTGTCTGGCTCCTTTAAAGAGAAAAAATATTTTTCAATAATGTACTTTGTAGCATTATTTGTGATTATCTGCTAAATTCTCCACCATTGAGGTGACTATTTTATGAAGTTCATCGGTGAAATGTAGGTTTTCATAGTTTTTTCCTTTAAATATTCCATTATTCTGAATCTTTTTGACTTGGGAATTTTTGTCCTTGAAATTCCAAGTTGTTAATTTAATTGATGTAGTCTTTGGGGACCCTTGTATTTTATCTGTGTAATCAAATAACTAGGGTTTAAGCAGATGCTAAGCAGAGGGTCCCAGCGAGGGGGTCCAGCTCAGGAAAAGAATCCTTTGTCCTTGGTCACTGTCCTTAGGTGCTTTGCTCCCCACTAGCTCCTCTGACACGGAGCGTTTGGCTGCCAGGAGTGGCATGGCCACCATAACTTGCAATTTTGATCTGAGCTCTGAGTCTATTCTTTCCCTCTGTGTTCTTTGAAGTGCTAATTAACTTTAACAAGATGTCTGTGGTAACCATGCATAGGCAAAGGCAGGATATTATATAGACTCTCATTCTCCTGGTGTCTTCGGAGCCAGCAACACAAACCTGAAGTTGGTGACGCACCTAGACAAAGGTTGACCCGTCCCATGCCACAGCCTACAGCGAGCCGAGCCGACAGAAGGAGAAGAAACAACCCCCTCCCGGGCTTCTCCATTCCTGGACCTTTTCCTATTGCAAACGACAAGGATGTACCCCACCTGGCCAGGTTTTAAGGAGGGCTGTTTTATTTAGCTCCATATGTCGTCAGTAGCTGAAATGGCTATCAGAAATCATTGAGAGTCCAAATCTTGTCAAATGATGGGTCCACATTCAGGGCCTTTTAAGCAAACTGAAAAATGCACTCTGGAGACTCTTAACACAAGAAGGACCCAATGGCAGATTTTGATTTTTCCACAAAAGTCACAGCCACCATCAGCCATTTGGAGCCACCATTGGCAGTTGACAATTCTTTATGATGGTTAGGGAACACTTACAGTGTCTTGTCTCTCTGTTCTCCCCACAGAGCTACAAAGACCCATTTTTCCAAGAATGATTGTGATTCGGCAGTATTTGTATGCTCAGTGTCGAAAGAAAGTGCCACACGAACCCACACACAGACTCCATCGCTACTGTCAGCTGTGGTTGAAGGCACACACGGATCTGCCTGCCCCTCAGAAAAGAACCAATTTCTTGGTCAGCACATTTTCTCCCTTGGCAGAGATTTCTAAAGAATTATCCTCTTTGGTATATATTTACCAAGGGGGAAAAGAGAAGATTGTATGGGGAGAATAATGCGAACATATTAGAAAGCAAATGGGATTGCGGGCGCTGCAACCTATTATTACCCACTCTGATAGGAAGGGCGACTACACCACAATGCGAAACAAGGTGCTGCTTGCCTGCACGATGTTGTCAGATCTGGTGCTGGCCTCTTTTCAATATTGCTTCCCTAAGCATGGGAATCTCCTCGGTGAGGGGACCCCATTCAAAAAAAAAAAAAGAAAGAAAGAAAAAAAAGAAACAGGACCAACTGTAACCCCTAAAGGAGTCTCAGGGGAGGTAATGTCAGTGTAAGAGCTTGTGTCCTTTATTGAGTCAGTTCTAATTCCTAGTGACCCCATGTGCTCAGAACCAAACACTTGCCCTGGCCGTCCTCACAATAATGTTTATATCTGACTCATTCCATAATATTACCACCATGAAGGATCTATTCCAATTCAAGAATTTCAAAATAAGGAAATTAAGCTTCATCCATCCATCCATCCATCCATCCATCCATCCATCCATCCTCTATCCAATCGATATGTAGGAAAGTTTTGGATCATCTTCTTGCATTTCCTAAACCCACCACCCTCCAGTTGACTCTGGATCCTACACTCATGGGAGCAAATAGACTCATCTTTCTCCCTCAGAGCTTCTGATGGGTTTGAACCACTGACCTTATGGTTAGCGGTTCAACGCTGATTCAATATCACCCCTGCGGCTCCTTTCAAAAGCTCACAATCTAGCAAAAACATAAGAGTAATGAAACAATCAATGTTTTAGCATCATATAGCCAATCAAAACATTAAGCCAACAATAACAGCAACAAAATCAAACCAAAAAAAAATCCATCTTGCTGTCAAGTCAGTTCCCCATGTGTCACAGAGAAGAATGTCTCCAGATGGTTTTCTTGATGGCAATCTTGTCCAGAAGCCGACAACCAGCTCTTTCTTCTGTGGCACCACTGGGTAGGTTCAAACTGCCAACTTTCAGGTTAGTAGCAAGCACTTCATGTGGTATGGAATTGTGGGGAGGGACAAGGAGTTAATAATGAAAAGGTCTGATGGAATCTGCTTCTCAGAACAACAGCAATACCTTCCCTAACTGTTTTAAATAAGGACATTGTGGTAGAGCAAAGGAGATAATGTTTGTGAAAATGTTTTGTTCAGAAAGACATTTTGGAACCTGGAAGTGTTATTTAAATTTGGTTAGAGTAGGTCATGGAGGTGGCCCATTCTGAATGTTTTCAGGTTACAGCAAGTCAGTTCTGACCCAGAACTCCCCTTTGCAAAACAGAACAAACCATTACCCACCTGGTTCTGTGCCGTCCTCACTTGCTCCTGTGTGGAAGGACGTCTTGTGCAGCTGATATACCAGCGCAATTCTCTTGATTTCTTGACTGCTACTTGCATGAGCATGGATTGTGTGTGGGTCCAGACAGGGAAAATATTTGTCAACTTCAATCTTTTCACCATTAATCATGATGTTGTATTGGCCCACTTGTGAGGACTTTGATCTTCTTTGAGTTGTAATCCCTGCTGAAGGCTGCAATCCCCAAGCTTCATCAGCAAGTGCTCCAAGTCCTCCCCATTTTCAGGTAGCAAGGTTGTGTGCCATCTGCACACTGCAGATTGTTCATGAGTCTTCCTCCTATCCTGATGGCACATTCTTTTTTTTTTTTTTTTTTAGTGGGCATCACTGCCTCTGGTGGTCGTGGGCGCTACCCAGCCACCGCTGGATTTGAACCGCCAAGCCCGCGGGCTGCAGTTCCACACTCAACCACTTACGCCACCGGGGCTCAGCCCGGCACATTCTTTTCATATAATTCAGCTCTTCTAACTCTTTGCGCATTATACAGAAGTATGGTGAGAGGATACAACCCTGACATACCCCATTCCTGAATTAAAAACATGCAATATTCCCTGGTTCTGTTTCCAAACTGCCTCCTAATCCATGTACAGATTTTGCAGGACTACAATGAAGTGTTCTAGAATTCTCAAGAGTATCCCTAGTTTGCTATAATTCACACAGCTTAATATCTTAGCATTGTCAATTAAAAACCCCAGAAAACATGTTTCTGGTATTCTCTGCTTTGAGAATAGTGAATATAGTACCAAATTATGGAACATCTTAAATAGTCAACAGAATTTACCTCCTTTAAGATGTAAAATGAAGAAACAAGGAAATCGGAGGTTTTTTAGAGGATTTAGAACAAGGAAGTGCATGAGCCCCTGAGTAGGGAGGAAAGAGGAACGTCAAAGGCTCTTCTCTAGGTTGTGAGATGGGTGAGCCTACAACTGCAAATTCTTATATCGTGAAGGGACGACTTTTCAGGGGTAGTTTATGAGCCAGATTCTGAAATAACTGATAGAAAGGCGGTGTTGTGCCGTTCATGTGGGGCTTTCTGCTCCATTAAAGATGATTGGTCTCAGAAACCCCAAGGGACAGTTCAGCTCTGTCCTGTAGTGCAGCCATGCGTCAGAATGGACTCGGGCTTGGAAGAAAAATCTGACGATCTCCTTCGGAAAAAGCAATCCTTGAAAACCACAGAGCACTGTTCTCCTTGGACTCTCACAGGGAGTTGGAGCTGGGAGCTGATATCAAGAGGGTGACTCAGCACGATGGAACAGGGTGCTGGCAGGGAGCTCTCACTGGAGAAGGGGCTGGAGAAGGCAACTCGTGGTCACAGAAGGGGAGGTGAAAGGATTACCTGCTCCTGAAATTTGGCAGAAAAGGTGGGGGGCGGAAGAGGGAT
>PVJH01004142.1:0-40703 GCA_004026705.1 Nesogale talazaci
TAGGTATGGTAAAATATTCAACTCTGATGCACACTGCCTTGTCCATGTTCAGGTTCTACATGAGCACAATGAAGTGTTCTGGAATTTACATTCTTCTCAGTGCTACCTATAGCTTGTTATGATCAACACAATGAAATATTTTTGAATAGTCAATAAAACACAAGTAAACATCTTTCTAGTATTCCCTTCTCTCAGCCAAGATTCATCTGGCATCAGAAATTATATCCCTCATTCTACATCCTCTTCTGAATCCAGCTTGAATTTCTGGCAGCTCCCTGTCAAAGTGCTTCTGTAAAAAAAAATGCTAGATGTTTTCAGAAAAATTTTACTTGCATGTGAGATTAATGATATTGCTCAGTAATTTCTGCATTATGTTGAGTCACCTTTCTTGGGAAAGAATACAAATATGGATCTCTTCCTGTCTGTTCGCCAGGTCAATTCCTAGGGCCTTGTTTTCACGAATGCAGCTTGGACTTCTTTCTTCAGTATCACTAGTTCTTTTCTTATTTTGGAGCACCATAAGTTCTTGATCAGATATTACCTCTTGAAATGGTTGAATGTTGACCAGTCCTTTGGGGTAGTAACTTTGTATATTCCTTCCATCTTCTTTTGATGCTTCCAGCATCATTCAGTATTTGCCCTTAAGAATTCTTCAATATTATAACCCGAAGCCAGACCTTTTCCCTCTTCCCTCCACTCCCCAAATTCTTTCAGTTTGAGACATGCTAAGCATATCTTCTCTTTTGTTTTATTTTTCAATTTCTCTAACTTTAATATTTCTCAAATTTTTTCTACTAAGCCTCCAAGCCATTTCCAAAATACTTATTAATAGCACTTCTATTAATAATTCACATTTTTGGGAAAACACTTTTATGTTTATTTTGGGGGGTTTAAAATTATTTTATAGGGGGTTTAAACAGCTCTTATCACAATTCATACATACATACATTGTCAAGCACATTTGTACACTTGTTGCCCTCACCATTCTCAAAACACTTGCTTTCTACTTGAGCCCTTGCTATCAGTTTCTCAATTTTCCCCTCCCTTCCTCATGAACCCTTGTTAATTTATATTACTAGTCATGTCTTACACTGTCCAATGTCCCCCTTCACCTACTTTTTTGTTGTCCATTCTCCAAGGAGAGATTATATCTAGATCCTTGTAATTGGTTCTCCCTTTTTACCCAAGCTTCCCTCCCAGTATAGCCACTCTCACTACTGGTGCTGAAGGGTTCATCTGTCCTGGATCCCTTGTGTTTCCAGTTCCTATCTGTACCGGTGTACATCTTTGGGTCTAGCCAGATTTGTAAGGTAGTATTGGGAACATGATAATGGAGGGGAGGAAGCATTTAAGAAGTGAGGGAAGTTGTATGCTTCATCATTGCTACACTGCACCTTGACTGGCTCATCTCCTCTCTGGGACTTTTCTGTAAGGGGATGTCCAGTTGCCTACAGATAGACTTTGGGTCCCCACTCTGCACTCCCCCTCACTGACAATGATATGGTTTTTTGTTTTTGATGCCTGATACCTGATCCCTTTGACACCTCGTGATCACACAGCTGGTATGCTTCCTCCATGTGGACTTTGCTGCTTCTCAGCTAGATGGCTGCTTGTTTACCTTCAAGCCTTTAAGATCCCCAGATGCTATATCTTTTGATAACTGGGCACCATCAGCTTTCTTTAGCACATTTGCTTATGTACCCTTTGTCTTCAGCAATTGTGTTGGGAAGGTGTGCATCATGGAATGCCAGTTTAATAGAAAAAGTGTTCTTGCATTGAGGGAGTACTTGAGTGGAGGTCCAATGTCCATCCACTACCATAATATTTTATTAATAAATATATGTACATGCCTGTATTTAGAGCTCTATAACTGTCCTATGCTTCCCAGTTCTTTTCTTTATTTCCTTTTACTTTCCTCCCATCCCATTATCATGTTCAGCCTTCATTTAGGTTTTGGTAATTCCTCTCAGCTACATAGCCCTTGATGGAGCCCACCTCCCCCACCCCACCCCCACCCCCACCCCCCGCCCCAGTATCGAATGCCCTCCTTGCCATCAACTTTAGGTCACTTATTCTTCCCTTGTCCCTAGGTTTGTTGGCACTCCCTCCTTTCCCATCATCGCTTCCTTTCCCGTGTATTTAACCAATTTCTAACACAGATTTTAATCAGGATTTGATTTAAAGAGAGAGAGCATTTCATTAATGCTATATGGACTTTTTTCCTATTCCTTTGTTTTAAATGATCAAGGTTCAAGCCACCAAAATGATATTTTTTGGGGGGGGGGGCATCACTGCCCTCAGGTGTTGGGAGTAGGAGGCCCAGCCTTTGCTCCATGGAGCTGTAATCGAACCTCCATCCCAGTGGGCCGCAGTCCTGTGCACAACCACTACGCCACCAGGGCTCAGCCCTCAAAATAATATATTTATGGTGAAAAAATTCAGCCCCCAAGCCATAATGTTGAACTAGGATTATTCTCTTCAGAATTATTTAAAAGGCAATGAAACTTAGAATGCATATACTTTCTTTCTCTGGAACATCATGCACCAGTGTATTGGTGGAAGTTATTGTTTTGGGGGGATTTTTTTGCATCACTTCTCTGGTGGGAGTAAGAAGCCCAGTCTTGCTCCTGGAGAGCTGCTGCTGGATTTGAACCATCAATCATGTGGGCCGCAGTCCCACACACAACCACTGTGCCACCAGGGCTCAGCTGCCATTTTGCTTTTTATTGCATCACTGCCCTCTGATGGTCGTGGTAGCTCCCCGGGGCTCAGCTGCTGTTGTATTTTTTAAAAGGTATATTTTCACTATAAAAAAGAAGTCTTTGATCATTCTATCTCCAGTTTCATTTCTATCCCCAAGATGTTATTTTCCAACTACTATTTTGTTGAATCAACAATAATTATCAATGCATCTTAATTGTATATATGAGTCGTTTCAAACTGGATACACTTGTGGACACAATGTGACAAATTGACCAGTAGCAGCATGGACTATAATGAGAAAGCAACTCCCAATAAATACCAGAAGGGAGGAAATGTAAGCCATAGTTGTATATCCCATGAATCATTAAAAAAAAATAGCATCTTCCCAAAACAGTTTCCACTTATCTCTTTCTATCTCTCATCTGCACCTTCCTATGAACCTTCCCTGTGCTGTTGTAGTATGATAAAATATTATCATTACTCTATCATCATCCCTTTCTGAACTGCAATGAGGAGTCTCCATGCCAATTCTCTGCCCTCCGCCCCAGCTTCTGCTTCTAGGTTTCTCTTTAAGATGTCAAGACTCTAAAGTTTAGAAAAATAATATTGCAGATGTGGGTTTAAGAGACTTCAAAATGCAATAGGGACTAGAGGCACTACTTGTTACCTGTTCTGCTGAAGTGGTGATTTCGTTTAGTACATTGGCATCACTAATCGGTTCCCTTTTTACTGAATTGCCATCAGATGATAAAGCCAAACTTGAGACCACTGAACCTACTGCTTCTCTTCTGATCTCTGAGGAATGATCCTTCCACGAACAAGTTACATAGAAAACCCCAAAGGATTTCAAGTTGGGGCATGTGAGGGCTCAGCACAGGCTGTCAGAGATTCTGAAAGGAAGTATGAAGTGAGGAACACAAGCCCATAATAAGAGCTGGCCCCAAAATTGAACCACAATTTGGGGATGAATCGGTACAAGTCAGTTATAAGATATTTTATATTGCTGAGCCCCGTTGGTGTAAGTGGTTGAGTGCGGGATTGCGGCCCACGGGCTTGGCAGTTCAAATCCAGTGGCAGCTCTCAGGAGCAGTACTGGGTAGCACCCACGACCACCAGAGGCAGTGATGCCAAAAATAAATAAATAAAAATTTTAAAATATATTTTATATTTATTTATTAATATTTTATTTTTTCATTGGTTTTATTGGGAGCTCTTACAGCATTCAATACATCATTTGCATCAAGCATTTTTGTACACATGTTGCCATATTCATTTCCAAATGTTTTCTACTTGAGCCCTTGGTATAAGCTCCTCTTTCCCCCTCCTTTTTTTTAATGAATCATTTTATTGGGGGCTCATACAACTCCCATCACGATCCATACATACATCAATTGTATGCAAGCCACATTTGCACACTTGCTGCCATCATCACTCTCAAAACATCCTCCCTCCACCTACACCCCCAGTACCAGCTCCCCATGTTTCCCCTCCCTCCCCACTCCCCACCTCCCATGAACCCTTAATAATTTACAAATTGTTATTATTTTTTCATACTGTACACTGTCCAATGTGTACCTTCACTCACTTCCCTGTTGTCCGTGTCCCAGAAAGGTTATATGTAGATCCCTGAAATTGGTTCCCCCTTTCCATTCCACCATCCTTCCACCTCCCAGTATCACTGCTCCCACCACTGGTCCTGAAGGATCATCTATTCTTAGTTCCCCATGTTTCCAACTCCAGTGTACATCCCCTGGTCCAACTTGATTTGTCTGGTAGAATTGGGATCATGATAGTAGGTGGGAGGAAGCATTTGAGAACTAGAGGAAAGTTGCATATTTCATTGTTGCTACACTGCACCCTAATTGGCTCATCTCCTCCCTGCAACCCTTCTGTAAGAGGATGTCACTTCACCTATTGTTGGGCTTTGGGTGTCCAACCTGTACTCCCCCTCATTTATGATGATATAATTTTAGTTCTTTTATGCCTGACACCAGATCCCTTCAATACCTCATGGTCACACAGGCTGGATATTTTTCAGAATTTAGAATACTAAAAACCCTGTGGGTTAAATTATATTCCAGAAAATCTGTGTTGTAAATTTTAACCCATCACTTGGGTTCATAACCCAATTTGGGAATGAATTTTCTTTGTTACATTAAATAGGCAGAATTAGTGCAGATGAGAAAAGAGAGGTGAGCAGAAATAGATGCCATCACATATGAAACCCACCAAAGAGTCAAGAAATAAAAGCTAAAGAGACAGCTGACAGAGAGAGAAAGCCTTCCGTTAGAAGTAGCATCCTGAATTCAAATTTCTAATGTCTGTGGCACCAGCTTCCCAACCACATGGGTTGGTCCTACAGGGCGGTTGTGTAATTGAGGATAAATTTTTAAAACAACAGACAAAAATGCAAGTACTCACCTGTCCCATGGCAACCAGAACCAGAGTAAGGAAGGAATGCAGTCTCTCACAAGGTTATTGTTAGGAATTTTGTGTGCAAAATGAAGGAAGAGTTCGAATTAGGAGATATTGAAGCAGGCTTTATTGGGAGCAAGCATACGGGTTCAATAGCTTGTGGGGAAACAAACTGATGAAGCCACGCCCAGTCAAGGCAGAGGGGAATTTTTATACCCTCTGTTGGCCCAGAAAAGGTCAGGCTATTCTTTGCAAAACAGGGAGGGGCAGGGCATATGTGATGGTTGAGTCGTTCCCCCTGTGGCCTTGGGGAGGGGTAGGTCGTACAAGACAGTTAGGTCATCCCTGTGGCCTTGGGCAATTGCAAAAGGTCAGGGGCTGGGGGTGGGGATGGGGTAAATACTTCGCAGAAAGTGACTAGCTCCGGGAACATGAGTTACAACGGGGAAGGGCAGGGGCCATTGCCGGACTCGGACATTCTGTATTCTGCTTAATAGGGATAAAGGGCATTGAGGTCCTGTCTTAGCTACTTCCTGCTGGACAGGGACGACATGAGGAGGGGAGATTAGGCAGAGTGCTGAAGTTCTGGTCTGGCATGCAGTGAAGGGGCCGGTATTGTAGCATCATTTGATGTACTGCCACACGTTTCTTGGAAATGTATCTGTAGGAATCAGAGAAAACAGGGAATGAGCATTAGAAATATGACAATTAGAATTATTGGGCCTAACAGAGGTGCCAGGAGGGAACATTGAGGATGTCCACCAGGAGGAGACTTAGGCTGAAAATTTTTTCCGGTGGAGTTCACTGCTTATCTTGTGGAGGGACTGGACGCCGGTTTCCACTATTCCAGATTCGTTGGTGTAATAATAATATTCTTCTTGGGGCTGAGCCCCGGTAGCATAGTGGTTGTGCGCGGGACTGCGGCCCACTGGGACGGAGGTTCAATTCCAGCAGTGGGGCTGGGCCTCCTACTCCCACCACCAGAGAGCAGTGATGCCCCCCCCAAAAAAAAAACAATATTCTTCTTGGAGGAAGAGACAGAAGCCCCCTTTTTCTGCCGTGATGAGGTCAAGGGCTCTGCAGTTTGGTAAGGAAACTTGGGCTACAGAGGTTATTTGTCTTTGCAAGGAGGCAAGAGATTCTGCTGAGGCGTCAATGGCTATTTGAAAGCTTGTCAGTGGTTAAAATGAATGGGCTAGGGCTCCACCATCGAGACCCAGAGCTAATGTTGAGGTGGTGAGCGAAAGACCGGAGACTAAAAGAAGAAATACAGCTCTTTTTGCTCGGGAAAGGTGAGCCTGGGTGTACTTGTACTGGAATTCTACCTGAGTGTATACTGTAAGCTGTGGAACCAAAGTAACAGGGAGACACAAGAGAGCAGAGATAGGGGTGATATTTAAGGATTTAGAAAGTGTGTTATTGCACCAGAAAAAGAATCCGTCCGAAGCTGTTAGGGATTGTGGAGGGCTTTTGGTTTGTTGCGGGGTGGAGGGAAATCCATCTATTTCCATGACCGAGACCTGGGAAGAAAAGGTAGGGCCCAAGTGAGAGGCCAGGACAGAGAAGGTAGCCCCCCGTGTTACCTGCTACCTGGAGCATAACCCTGGGCTCGGCGAAGGTTACTGGAGTCAAGGTGCCAGGGCCGCTTCAGTCATCTGCTAAACCCAGAAGTTCAAGTGCCAGAAGATCCCGGGGCTCAACTCCTCTGCATAGAGATGCCTATGGTGGGGCCAGAGTCCGGCAGTCTGACTTCCAGTGACCATACTGCTTGCACTAGGGCCAAGGCAGGGTTGGAGGTCTGGGGTTTGGGCAGGAGTTGGCCTAGTGGCCATCTTTTCCGCATTTGAAGCAGGCACCGGGTGGCATTTGTTGCCCTCCTTTAGAGGGACAGTGTGGAGCCGGATTACCTGCCGGCCTTAGAGCAGCTACCAAGGCTTGGGTTTGGAGACTAACCTGTTGAAGCCTGGCCAAGCGGCCCGTCTCCTCTCGGGCGTTAAAGACTTTAAATGCCATTTTTACCAGGTCTTGGATGGAAGTTTGGGGGTCGTCCTCAGCCTTTTTAACTTTTTTCTGAGGTCGGGTGCTGATTGGGAAATGAAATGGGATGTCAAAACTGTGGTACCATTTCTGGACCCGGGGTCCAGGCGGGTGTAGCAGACAAGGGCTTCCTGAAGTCTGTTAAGGAAGACATGGAGTCAGAGAGACCCTCGGCGCCTGCTACCTCTCAAAGGGGAAAAAGGGTAGCAAGCAGCGGCTCAGCTGTTGACTGGCGGGAGCACGTGTGAGAGAAAGCGAAGGGAGTGGAGAAGGATTGAGGGCTTGGGGAGCAGGCTGGGGGGCAGGAGCGGAGGGGGTGGATCTGGACGGGAATGCAAGTCCCAAAAAGCCTACACATTGGGGACCTCAGACTTTTTTTTAGTGCACCGGCAGAAATTGTCTAGATCTTGGAGAATGGCAAAATCAAAAGTACCAGTCAGGGGCCAGTGTGACTGGTCGTCTAATTGGTACTGAGGCCAGGCAGCTTAGGAAAGAAAAACAAGTTTTTTCTTTTTCAGAGTCTGAGAAAATCCCAATTTTGAAAAGGTTTTTTAGTAGGCAGCCTAGGGGAGTGCAAGGGTCAATCTTTAGACTCAGAAGTTCCCATGGCAAACGCGAAAAGGTGATTTCAGTTTGGAGAGTTTTGGCAACAGATAGGAACCGAGCGTCCTTGGTTAGAACCTTCCAAAAATGGCAGAGAGATGGGGGAGGAAAAGACCGAGCAGACGCCTCAACCCGGTCCTTCCTCCCACAACCCCAGGAGTCGGTAATGGGGAGGCGATCCCGACACGGCCGTGTCTTGGATGGGAGACCTCGGATGGAACTCAGCAAACTGAAACCATGGGAAGAGGCACTTACCAAAGGAGTCAGGTTACGGCACTTCAGAGCCCGATTAGAGTGACCTGCAACGCTGCGGGGCTTAAGCTGGAAATTGGAGGGAAAGAGAGGGGCTCAGGACCCCGAACAAATGGGGGAGCCACACTTCTCTCCCAGATTTTCGGCACCAAGAATGTTAGGAATTTTGTGCGGGAAACGAAGGAAGAGTCCGAATTAGGAGATATTGGAGCAGGCTTTATTGGGAGCAAGTGGACGGGTTCAACAGTTTGTGGGGAAGCAAGCTGGTGAAGCCACGCCCAGTCAAGGCAGAGGGGAATTTTTATACCCTGTTGGCCCAGAAAAGGTCAGGCTATTCCTTGCAAAACAGGGAGGGGCAGGGCGTACTTGATGGTTGAGTCATTCCCCCTGTGGCCTTGGGAGGGGTAGGTCGTATGAGATGGTTGGGTCGTCCCTATGGCCTTGGGCAATTGCAAAAGGTCAGGGGATGGGGGGGGGAGGGGCGGTAAATACTTTGTGGAAAGCAACTAGCTCCAGGAACGTAAGTTACAACAGGAGAAGGGCAGAGACCGTTGCCGGACTCGGACAGTTATATACCGTATTTTTCAGACCATAGAATGCATTTTTTCCCCAAAAAGTTGGGGGGGATGAGGGTGCGTCTTCTGGTCTGTGGTGGTACCCCAGAATATTTTAGTATACTGGTACTATATGGTTCAGAATATTTTTGTTTGTTTTCCTGCTCTAAAAGCTGGGTGTGTCTATGGTCAGGGTGTGTTTATGGTCTGAAAAATACAGTAATCATGGGCATGCAAGCAGTGGTAAGTACATATGTAGTGGGAAGGGGTTGGGTATTTTTGTTTGTTTTTGTGGCATCACTGCCCTGGTGGGAGTAGGAGGTCCAGCCTTGCTCCTGGAGAGCTGCTGCTGGATTTGAACTGTCAACCCTGTGGGCTGCAGTCCTGCACACAACCACTAGGCTACCAGGGCTCAGCCGCAATGGGAAGGGGTTGTATTACAGGCATACACTTAAACAGAATGGGGACAAGTTAGGGTTTTACATCAATAGGAAGGGTAGGTACTAGACATACATGTGACAGGAAAGTACATATTTAACAAGATGGGCGGATTCTAGGGTTAGGATGGCAGCCTAAACTTGGTCTTCTCTGAGCTGGCTTGACCTTAAGTGTCCCAGGAAAGAAATCTATGAGCCTTATCAGAAGGAAGTGGGCCTTATTTAGAATCAGAGAGACCATAGGGTCTAATTGCTATGATGGCAGATAATTCTCAGGCAGACAGTCTTCAAGCAGTTAAACTTCATGAGTATAGCAGTAGCAACCATATGCTTGCAAGTAGAACCTTAAAAATGGAATCATTACAGGGGAACATTGTGGGGAATGATTGTTACTTAGGAGAATGGGACTGGAATGCCTCTCCAACTCAAAAGTTGAAGGCCTCACTCCATGGGCATATTAAGGAGTTTTCCAGGACCTTAAAATATGAGCGTAGAAAAAAAATATGAGCGTAGAGATTTGGGCCTCATACACTCTCTTCATGGTTCTCAGTTTCCCACAAGTCTCCTCATGGAGGGAAAGTAAATTTTTGGCTTAAAGTCACCCACTTATGGTATCTCCATTACATCAGAAGATATAACATCTTATATGGAAAGAGAATCAAACAGGCATATTTTGCTGTACACTTTAGTATCTTTAAGTCTTTGATTAAAACAAAAACTCCCTCATGATGTTTTGAATGTTCTTCTTTTTCATTTTCACTGTGATTTGGTTATTCCAGCAGTTCTCAACCCTTTCACAGGGGTTGCCCAATTCAAAACAGTAGCAACAAAAATAATTTTATGGTTGGGAGCGTCACCACAACATGAGGAACTGTATTATAGGGTCACGGCATTAGAAAGCTTGAGAACCACTGGGGTTTTCTCTTGTACTGGTGTGGCCTAATCATCTGGGTCTGGAATTGTTTCTATGAGTAGCAGTTGCTAATTTTCTTTAATTTTTTTGTTTTTTCCACATAACTTCCCTGATGGAAGTAGGAAGCCCAGCCTTGCTCTTGGATAGCTGCTGCTGGATTTGAATCATCAACCTTGTGGGCCACAGTCCCGCACACAACCACTGTGCCACCGGGGCTGAGCTTTTCTTTAATCTTTTAAATGGGGGTTTCTCCACACCAACTTTGCAGTGTATTTTAGAAGTTAAATTGGAGATAGAAGAAAGGAAGACAAAGTTTAATTCTTGAGATTTTGGGGGAGAAAGCAATGAACTTGTTTACTCTTATAAACGATTGTAAGAATTGTTATTTGTTTGTTTGTTTTGTTTTGTTTTGTTTTTTTGTGGGCCTCACTGCCCTCTGATAGTTGTGGGAGCCACCCAGTGCCGTTCCTGAGAGCTGCCGCTGGATTTGAACCGCTAAGTCCGTGGGCTACAGTCCTGCACTCAACCACTTAATGCCACCAGGGCTCAGCCCTTATAAACACTTATAAGAATTGTTATGACTGAAATTTTAACATAACGGCTAGAATGTTTTCTACTCTGTCAAAAAAGATTGCCTTACTGAAGAGGAGTGTCTGTACCACATGGTGGCTGTTCCTGTGGCTACAATTTACATTCTTTCATATTTACTGGAATGATTATCTTCACCATGTCTCTGTTTCCCAGCCTTAAGTAGGAAAATGGTCATTAACCCTTAAAGCACAAGAAGATAAATAATACCAACAAGGGAATATTCAGATTCAAGAAGTATACAGGTGCTCAACAAGGTTTAATTCAGGTCCCAATTCAGGAACAGAGACCCTCATATGCCAAACTCCCGAGAATGGTAATTACAGGGTTTGGTGAAGCAATTGATTCAAGGCAAGTGTTGTATGGTGAAGAGATTGTCAAGTAACCAGATGGAATACTAGACAAGCACACATAAAGACAGACACATAAAATTTTGATGCTGCTTGTTCTTTTGGTTTTTCATTATAACTTTTTGAGTAGGGAAGACAGTAATATTTTCTATAATAAAGGTCTGCTGGTGCTGAATTTTATTCTTCTTGTATGTCTGAAGTTGTCATTTCATCTTTGCTTTTGAAATATATTTTACCGTTTGAAAGGTTTTTGTTTCAGCTTGGGTCAGGAGTTTTTATAATACTGTAAGATGTTCTCTTATCTTCTGGCTAGCATTTTGGCCAACAAGAAATCTGCTATCATCCTTATCTTTTCCCCTTTGTGCACAAAATGTCTTTTTCTGCCTTTCTGTTTGCATTTAAGATTTTCTGTATATCACTGGTTTAAACAATTTTATTATGATGCATTTGGGGTGAAATTTTCTTGTGTTCATTAAACTTCTTGGGTAAGTGGGACTATAATTTCCATCAAATTTGTCAACACTTCAGCCATCATTTCTTTTTCTTTTTCTTTCTTTCTTTTTTTTTTTTTTTTTTTTTTGGAATAAGCACCTTTAATACATGTGCTAGGTTGGGAAGATTTTTTGCCTTTTCAAGCTTTTGTTGTCCTCAGATAGAACTCCCGCTCCCTCCCCTCCAGCACAGAGCCTGGCCTTGATGCCATACCAGCTAGAAGCTTGCCCTGCTGGAGTGGCTCCTCCAGAAGACTGCTGATTTTGCATTCTTTTTCCATTCATCATATTTCTTCTGAATTTTCTTTGATCTCTTTTTATTTACTACCTCTTCCTCTGCGGTTGTCAGTTTAGCCTCCTTTTACCTGCCCAGGGGCAGCGCATAGTGGACTCGGACCATGGCTGTCCATGAGCACGACGCATTTCTCCACCAGGGTCTTGGTTCAGACCAGCTCCTTGTTGAATTCGCTGTAGACAACATCAGTGATCCTTGTTTGGGAGGTGCAACACTCGGAGCCCCAGGTCCAGCCTCAGGACCCTGCACTTCTTGTTGCCTCCTCTGACTTGAACTGTGTGGATGCAGCAGGGGCCCGGCTCAGACTTCTTCTTGTGCTAGGGCTTTCTCTTCCCCTGTCTTGCAGCACTTGTGCCAGTTGTCCTGAGAGATGTCCCTCGCTCGGCACTGGCTGCAAAGAGGCATCATTTCTTTTTCAAGCAATTTCAATTCTCTGCCTCTTCTTCAATCTCTATTTACTTATTTAGTCTTTCTTTCTTTCATATTGCTATATCTTCTTCTGGTTTTATAATAGTCTGAAATGCTTAATCTGCTCTTAATTTCACTTAGTATATTTCATCTCATTAATCTATACTTCTTCCTTTTAGCTAGATTAAGGTCTCTATGTTGCCCATACTCAGGTTTTCCTCTAGCTTGTGAGATATCTGGAATGTCTTCTTACCTGTTTTAATGTCTTCTGGTTTTAACTGATTTTTCTTCTCACAGTGCATGTTTTCCATCTGTTTATTTTTCATTGGTTTTAGAAATTGTACTTTGGGGATATCTATTCCTAGTGACATAAATATCTTCACTAAAATTTTGTGTATTAATTTAGGATTTTATTGCCATTATTTAATTCTAATGAACTGTTTGTTTTTGTTTATTTTTCTCTCTCCAGTTCTCATTTCTCCTAACCTCTATAGCCATTAATCAACTTTAATATGTGTTCATTCGTCTGAGTCACTGCTTTCAATTGCTTGGGATGTGTACCTAGAAATAAAACTATAAGAATATATAACTCCCCTTACAGAGAGGTTGCTGGGAGAAGTTGAGCCAGTCAAGGTATAGTATAGTAACAATGAAATATGCAACTTTCCTCTAGTTCTCAAATGATCCCAATTCTGCCAGACAAATCCAGCTGGAGTAGACAGAAACATGGGGAATTAAAGATAGATGATCCCTTCAGGACCAGTGGTAGGAGTGGTGATACCAGGAGGATGGAGGGAGGGTGGAATAGAAAGGGGAAACCTCCTCCCTGGGGTACAGACAACAGGGAAGTGAATGAAGGGACACATCGGACAGTGTGCAATGTGAAAAAGTAATAACAATTTATAAATTACTAAGGGTTCATGGGGGAGTGGGAAGGGGAGGAGGGGAGTTGGTACTGGGGGCCTAAATGGAGGAGGGATGTTTTGAGAGTGACAATGGCAACAAGTTTGCAAGTGTGGTCAGCATACAATTGATGTATTGGTCGTGATGGGAGTTGGATGAGCCCCCAATAAAATGATTTATAAAAAAAGGAGGGGAAGGGGAAAGAGGAGCTTATACCAATGACTCAAGTAGAAAATATTTGGAAATGAAGATAGCAACATGTGTACAAATATGCTTGCTACAAATTGAATATTATAATGTAGGAGGCCCCAACAAAATCATTGGGGAAAAAAAGAACATAAAGTAATTCTGTGCTTGTGTAGAAATCATAAAACTGTTAAGCTTAGGAGTTACACCATCTTATTTACCCCCAGTATAGAAATGTTCCAATTTTTTCACATCCTTATCAACACTTATAATAGTCAGTTTAGTATATGTGAAATGTTATCTCATAGTAGTTTGGGTTCACATTTTCCTAAGGGCTACTGAGAGAAGCCTTAATGGCTACATGTTGGGCTGCTAGCGTCAAGAACAGTGATCCTAAACCGCCAGCCTCTCTGAGGGAGGAACACAGGATTTTCTACTCCTGTAGAGTGTTATAAACCAGGAAACCAGCATGAACAGCTCTACCCTGTCTTTCAATGTCACTGTGAGTCAGCATTACTCAAGAGCAATGAGAAAGGCTCCTAATGTTGAACGTTTTTTCAAGTGCTTTTTGACCGTTTGAAGAAATGTTATTCAAATCCTTTGCTCATTTTTAAAAATTGCTTTATTAATCTTTTGTTGTTGAGTTGTAATAGTTATAGATTCTGACTATTAAACCCTTATCTGATCAGTTTATCAAATATTTTCTTCCATTCTCTTCTCATTTTTTAAAGGTATCCTAGACCACAAAAATTAAATAATGATGAAGTTGAATTGTTTATTTTTGCTGTTGATTTTAAATGTTGTTTGTGCCTTTCACGTCATATCAAAAACTCTATTGCATAATGGAAGGTCTTGCAGATTTGCTCTTATGTTTTCTTCAAAGACTACAAAGATTTTTATGTTTTTTCATCATTTTAGACTTCTAAGGTTTTTAGTTCTTACATTTAGGTCAAGGAACCCTGGTGGTATAGTGGTTACAGGTTGGGTTGCTAACTACAAGGTTAGCGGTTTGAAACCACCAGTAACTCCTAGGGAGAAAAACAGGGCTTACAACTCCCATAAAGAGTTAAAGTCAGGGCTGAGCCCCGGTGAAGTAGTGCTTGAGTGCGGGACTGTGGCCCACTGACTTGGCGGTTCAAATCCAGCAGCAGCTCTACAGGAGCAAGGCTGGGCTTCCCACTCCCACCAGAGGACAGTGATGCCCCCCCCCCCCAGAAAAAAAATAAAAAATAAAAGAGTTAAAGTCTCGGAAACTCACAGGGGCAGTTTTACTCTGTCCTATTAAGTCCAACCTCATTCTTGTACAAGTGGTGATCCATTGGTCCAGTAATATTTATTAAAGAGATTTTGTCCCCCATTTAATGGATTTGTCAAACTTATTAACAACAAATTGGCCATATAGATGAATAGATTCATACGTTGGTTCACAAGCATGTCATGTTCATCTATAGCTAACTTAATACTAGTTCTACACTATTTTGACTATTATATCTTTGAAATCAAGAAGTGTTTGCCTCTTTGTTCCCTTTTCCCAGATCCAAGATAGTTTTGGATTTTCTGGGCCTCTTGCAATTTCATACGAATTTGAGAATTTCACTTCTTTAAAAAAAACTGTTGGAATTCTAGTAGATATTTTGCTGTATCTGTAGAAGTTAACTTTGATAATATGAATGAATCATCACATTGGCTTCTATGAGTTAGAAATCAAATATAGCCACTTTGTAATTTTTCTATTATTTTGGACACCAGATAGTCCCCTCACAGCACTTTGTCTTTGCCGGGATTAGTTTACTGTAATGTTTTAAAGAGCTCATGTCCTATACTTAAATGGTTTATAAAGATTGTTATTGTTATTGAGTCTATTTCAATTTATAGCAACCTCATATGTGCAAAGTACTGCTACGTCATACAATTTTCAAGCCTATTGCTTTTTTTTTGGGGGGGGGGGCATCACTGCCCTCAGGTAGTGGGAGTAGGAGACCCAACCTTTGCTCCATGGAGCTGGAATCAAACCTCCATCCCAGTGGGCCGCAGGCCCGTGCACAACCACTATGCCACCGGGGCTCAGTCCCTCCCCCCCTCCCCCCACCATTGCTTTTTTTAAGGAAAAGCTACAACTAGAAATGACAGATTGCTTCAGGAAGAGGTATGCAAAGAGTGATTCCTTTGGCAATCAAGATTGCTGTTGCACAGAACAGCCTTCAAAACAGAAATGTTTATTAATGTTTTGCTTCTTTTCTGATGCACATGTGTTACAGTGACTTAATATGATCCTTCCAACCACAATTCCTTATGGGATATATTATAATTCTGGATTTATAAACCTGTCAATATAGTCCCACTTTTGTAAAGCATTCTGTTTTTTAAAAAATTTTTAATGATTTTATTGGGAATAAGGCATTCTTTACTGATGGTAAGGAATAGGGGAGGATTAAGACCTGACCATAAGGCCTGAGCCCGGTGGTGTAAGTGGTTGAGTGCGGAACTGCGCACCGCGGTGTTGGCGGTTCCAATCCAGTGGCGCCTCTCAGGAGCAGCACTGGATAGCTCCCACAACCATCAGAGGGCGGTGATGCAAAAAAAAAAGACTCGACCATAGTAGAGGGTGTGTTAGTCTGAGTAGACTAGAGAAACAAATTCATAAGCATGCATAAGTGTATAAGAAAGAGGTTTATATACAAGAGCAATTGAACATTAAGAAATTTTCCCTTGGGGGTGGGGGGAACACATATCAATGTGTTCACACACCCCCAAGGGCCCACTGAGGACATGTGGGAGCATGAGCAAGAGTGGTGAAGAAAGCTGATGGTGCCCAGCTATCAAAAGATATAGCATCTGGGGCCTTAAAGGCTTGAGCATAAACAAGCATCCATCTAGCTCAGGAGCAACAAAACCCACCATAAAAGAAGCTCACTTGTCTGTGCGATCATGAGGTGCTAAAACTATCAGGCAGCAGGCATCAAAGAACAAAAATCAAAATCAGTGGACCAATTAACACCCGATATCGCTGAAGACAAATGGGTACAGAGGCAAAGAAAAAGATGGAGCCCAGCTACCAAATGACTGAATGTCTAGAGTCTCAAAGACTTGAAGATAACTGAGTTGCCATTCAGCATGGAGACAGCAAAGTCCACATAGAAGAAGCACACCATCAAGGATGATCAAGAGGGCTCAAAGGGAGCAGATATCGAGCATCAAAGAACAGGAATCACTTCATTGTAAGTGAGGGGAGGGGCACGGTGGGGACCTAAGGCCCACTGGTGGGTAATTGGCCACCCCCTTACAGAGGAGAAATAGGAAGGAGACAGACTAGTCAGAGTGCAGCCAGGCAGTGATGACGCATACAAGTTTCCTCTAGTTCCTGAGGTCTCCCTACCCCCCAACCATCATGATCCCACCTCTACCTTGCACATCCGGATGGACTGGAGAAGGTACACTAGTGGGCTGGAGATATGGGGAAATCAGGATGGATGAACCCCCTTGGGCCGGTGGTTAGAATGGAAATACTGGATGGGTGGAGAGAAGATGGGATAGAGATGGAACCAGCTGCAAGGATCTATATATGACCTATCTGGAGGATGGGCATGGGGGAGTGGCTGAGGGAGGTGTAGGGCAGAGTAACATATGACAGAATAATAATTATAAAGTATGGAGGGTGGATTGAAGTGAGAGAGCAGGGGAACAGGGGACGGGTTGGAGGAACCAACACCAGGGGCTGGGGGAAAGGGCGGCTGTTTGGAGAATGATGACGGCAGCAGACATGTGAGGGTTCTTGTCACAGTATGTTTATTTATGTATTAGAAAAATGATGTACGAGCCCCCAATAAAATGATTTTTTTTTTTTTGGCATCACTGCTCTCGGTGGTGGGAGTAGGAGGCCCAGCCCCACTACTGGAATTGAACCTCCGTCCCAGTGGGCCGCAGTCCCACGCACAACCACTACGCCACCAGGACTCAGCCCAAAATGATTTTTAATTTAAAAAAAAAAAAAGAAATTTCCCCAGCCCAATCCAGTCCAAGTACATAAGACCAATATTAGCCCATGACTGATACCAATCTATAAAGTTTTCTTCAGACTCACAAAGCATATGCAATGACACAAGGACAATCACAGACTAGTGTGTGCAGAGTCTTGTGTATTCAGTGGTGGTAGAAGCATCTCATTGCTGGCAGAGATCTCCCCATGGACCTCCAGTTTCCAGGGCTAAGGGTCTATCAGCATGCTGCCATGTCAGCTGATAGATTATAGATTGTTATTAATTTCATATCTCACACCAACTATTATCTCTCTTCCACTTTGGTTTCTTTTGTTCTTCCCCCTGGAGAGGTGTGTAATAAGTTTTCATTGTAATAAGTTTTCCCCTTCCACCTCACCTCTCCCCACCTTCCCTCTACCTTTTTATTGTTATTCGCATTACTGTACTTGGATTCCATATATTGTGAGGGTCTTCTCCTGTGTATACCTATGTACATGTTCTGGTCCCGTCCAGAGTGGGAAGCAGCACTAGGGTCATGATAGGGTCAGCATGCCGTGTCTTGTCAGCTGCAATGTCTCCCAGGGAGTGAGCTGAGAGAGACAGTGTCTCTACTTCCAAGAGGGAATTAACACATTTCTCAGAATTTTTAGGAGGCCATACCCACACAGAGATCTCATTGGCTACCTACAGATTAACAGACTAGATTCCACCCCTACACTTTTGACCCTCAAACTGACACCAGATTAGGTGACTGCCACAGAGGGTGTGAATAAAGTCAGTCTTTGCTTCCCTGATGACATTCTTAAAGATCCCACCTTAGTACCAGATGTGAACCAAGTCATACCCTTTGTTTCCTTGGATATATATATAATGGTGTCCTCAAACAGTTCTACACACATCGATTCACATGGAAAGTCATACCTCCACTTCCTGACTAAGCCTTTCTAGAAGTAAGGAGATTTGTTGTGACTACTGGGCATCTTTTGGCTTCTAGCACTGGACACTGCATTAAATCCACCTCTACCTGACCATTGGATTCTGAACTGTCCATTTCCCGAAAGTTTTGTGAATTTCTGTGAGGAGTTGCAGCAATTAGAACCAAGGGACATGAGGGAATAAACTCAAGAGTGGAGGGAGGATGAAGGTGAATAGTATTGTGGAGGAGTTGGACATTTGGGACATCATTAATCTCTAACTCCTTGAAACTATTGTTGCTACAGTCCATCAAGTCAGTTCTAATAGTGACCCTATGTACAACAGAACAAAACACCATCCGGTCCTGTGCCATCTGCATGATTGTTCTTATGTTGAGCCCATCTTGTCAAGGGTTTTCCTCTTTTTTGCCACCCCTTTATTTTACTAAAAATGATGTCCTTCTTCAGGGACTGGTATCTCTTGGGAACAAATTCAAAGTACCTGAGACAAAATCTCACCATTCTTGCCTCTAAGGAGCATTCTGCTACACTTCTTCCAAGACAGATCTGTTTGTTCTTTTGACAACCCATGGTACTTTCAATAGTATAAGCCCATAAAAAGCTAAAAATATTTATGGAAAAAAAATGTGTTGTTGAGAATGAGGGAGGTCAGAGCAGAGACCCAAGCTCCATCTCTAGACAATGGAACATCCCCCCCCACAGAGGGGTCACAAGGAATGGATGAGTCAATCAGGGTCACACAATATACCTCTGGTTTCTTGAAGCTTCCTCACCCCCCACTATCATGACCCTAGTGCTGCTTCCCACTCTGGACGGGACCAGAACATGTACATAGGTATACACAGGAGAAGACCCTCACAATATATGGAATCCAAGTACAGTAATGCGAATAACAATAAAAAGGTAGAGGGAAGGTGGGGAGAGGTGAGGTGGAAGGGGAAAACTTATTACAATGAAAACTTATGGGCTGAGCCCCGGTGGCGTAGTGGTTGTGCGCGGGACTGCGGCCCACTGGGACGGAGGTTCAATTCCAGCAGTGGGGCTGAGCCTCCTACTCCCACCACCGGAGAGCAGTGATGCTCAAAAAAAAAAAAAAAAAAAAAACAATGAAAACTTATTACACACCCCTCCAGGGGGAAGAACAAAAGAAACCAAAGTGGAAGAGAGATAATAGTTGGTGTGAGATATGAAATTAATAACAATCTATAATCTATCAAGGGCCACAAGGATGGGGGGAGGAGAAAGGGAAAAAAAGAGGAGCTGATCCCAAGGGTTCAATGCAAAGTAAATGTCTAGAGAAGAAGGATGGCAATATATGTTCAGATATGTCTGATACAATTGAGGTAACAAAAGTTGCAAGTACCCCCAATAAAACTATATCTATATACATTATATAGATATATTTATGAAATAAAGGCATCTTGTGATAATTTCTTTTAGAAGACTTAATACCAGATTAGTCTCAAAGATTAAGAGCAACTTTCAAAGTCTCCTCTGACATCCACTTTGATATTTTCTTTCTTGTCTTTTTTTTTTTTTTTTTGTGGGCATCACTGCCTCTGGTGGCTGTGGTCGCTACCCAGTGCTGTTCCTGAGAGCTGCCGCTGGATTTCAACTGCCAAGTCCACGGGCTGCAGTTCCACTTACGCTACCAGGGCTCAGCCCCTTTCTTGTCTTTTTAATGACCTTTTGTTTTCTTCATGAATGATGCTCCTGATGTCATCACACAACTTATCAGGTCTTCTGTCATTAGTGTTCAATTCATCAAATCTGTTACTGAGATGTTCTCAAAATTCAGGTGGGATGTGCACAGGTCATATTTTGGGTTTCATGTACTTGTTTTAAATTTCTTCAGCTTCAAACTGAACTTAAATATGAGCAATTAGTGGTTGGTTCTGCAGTTAGCCCTTGGCCTTAATTTATCTTAAGCTGTAGAAACAAAACTGTGAAGCCTCGAGTTGCAATATTGAAGGATTCTGTGGCCAAAGTACTGAATGGTGCAGAAAACATGAAAAGAAGATAGACAGCACACAGAGTCACTCTACCAAAAAGAGCTAGTTGGCATTCCACCATTTCAGGAGGTAGCAAATGAGTATTGATGGTACTGAAGGAAGAAGGTGCGCTGAAAATATTAGTCAAAAATAAAGCTCCAATGATGCACCCCCCCCAAAAAAAATAAAGCTCAAGGAGTTGATGGCATACTAATTAAAAAATTTCAACAAGCTGATAAAAACTGGAAACTATGCCAGGAAATTTATTATTTTTTTATTAAATAATTTTATTGGGGGTTCTTACAGCTCTTATCAAAATCCATCCATCACCCATGGTGTCAAGCACATTTTTACATTGCCATCATCATTTTCATTTTCAAAGTATTTTCTACTTGAGCCTTTATATCAACTCATTTTTCCCTCCCTCATGAACCATTGATCAATTATAGATTACTATTTTCATATATTATCCGTTGTCTCTCTTCACCCACTTTTCTGTTGTTAGTCTCTCTTGGGGAAGGGGATGTTATATGTCAATTATTGTAATTGATTCCCCCTTTCGCCCTCCATTTCCCCTTACCCTCCTGGTTTCTCTATTCTCATTATTGGTCCTGAGGAGGTTATCTGTCCTGGATTTCCTGTTTCAATCTCTTCTCGGTAGCAGTGTACATGTTCTGGTCTAGTTAGACCTGTAAGGTAGACTTGAGGTCATGATAGTGGGGGGGTAGGAAACATTAAAGAACTAGAGGAGAGGCTGAGCCCTGGTGGCATAGTGGTTGAGTATGGGACTATGGCCCACTGGCTTGGCAGTTCAAATGCAGCATCAGCTCTCAGGAGCAAGGCTGGGTAGCTCCCACGACCACCCAAGGGCAGTGATGCAAAAAAAAAAAACTAGAGAGAGTTTACATTCCCATACTGTATGTTTCATCAGTGCCACACTGTGCCCTGATTGGCTCATCTCTTTCTTGTGACTCTTCTGTAAGGGGATGTCCAATTGTTTACAGATGGACTTTGGATCCACTTCACACTCCCCCTCATTCACATTGATATGATTTTTTGTTCAGGGTATATATTTACTTGTAACTTAAACAAAATCTTTTGTATATATATAAGAAAGAAGTTCAGTAAGCTCATGGGAAAAGAGAGTCAAAAAATTAAGCAACTAGGAGCTGAGCCCTGGTGGGATGGTGGTTGAGCGCAGGACTGCGGCCCACTGGCTTGGCAGTTCAAATCCAGCAGTGGCTCCCCAGGACCAGGGCTGGGTAGCTCCCACAACCACCAGAGGGCAGTGATGCCCCTCCCAAAAAATTAAGCAACTAACAGAATTTCATCTTTTTATGATGCCCTGCAGTGTGGGAATTTAAATTTTGATGTCTTTTAAGTATTCAACTCCCCAAACAAAAAATGAAGGATTAAAAAACAAAGGCCAAACTGTGAATAGAGGCCCTTTCTTTTCTTCCTGTGAGTATAGATGTAGGTTTGAGAGTGCTCCTAAGAGTATTTGAAATTTTGAGCATTCTGCAAAAAAGTAGAAAACAAGTCTATCTCATCAATAGAAATGAAACTAGATTCAGGAGGGATGTGTAAGAGGGCTGCTTCCTGTACAGTGTGTCTGCTCAGTCATGGTCCACAGGACAATGAAAAGCTGTAAGAATGTGAAGACACAGACTCAAGACCTGGCATGATCTCCAACCTTGTGGAAAACCACTGTACATCATGGGGCAGTGCCCTGTGCTCCTCCATGCCACATGGACAAAACGTGGGGAGAGTAAACTCCAGGAAGTATCCACAACAGGTATGCCAGGAAATTTAGAAGACAGCTACTCAGCCAACTGACTGAAAGAGATCCATATTTGTACCCATTACAAAGAAGTGACCCAACAGAATGTTCAAACTAGAAAACAATATTAAAATTACATGCAAATAAAGTTTTGCTGAAGATCATTGGGCAGGTTTATATAACTGCAAAATAGTTTGATTTTTCTGGGATCTCATTTAAGCATTGCTAGGAAAGGCCAAGCGAGTATTTAGGCAAGGACCAATTTCTCCTACTCCTAAAGAAAACTCTTTTTGAGGACTTGATAGTTTATATAGTTTTTGCATTCTATCGAGTAGGAATAGACACTATTTGGGGGGACTTGTGATCTTTGGGAATCTTTCTAATCTTTATTTCCTTTTCACACTATGGTAGTTTCTTTACATAAGTCAGTGCTCAGATTATCATGTGCAGTTCTGAAATCCTTGCTGTATGCAACCTCCTCCTCCGTAGTACTTTGTTCTGCAAACTTCATATGTATCAGGGGGCCCTCTCCAACCTCTTCACTAGGAAGATTACGTCCTCTGAACCCATGTTTTGAAACTTGGTCTTGAAACGTTTTCCAGAAGAACTAAACCAAACCAAACTCCAAAGTATAGTAACCGTATAGGAAAAGTCGAACTGCCCCAGTGGGTTTCTGGGAATGTGAATCTTTTTTTTTTTTTGGGGGGGGGGCATCACTGCCCTCAGGTGGAGGGAGTAGGAGACCCAGCCTTTGCTCTGTGGAGCTGGAATTGAACCTCCATCCCAGTGGGCCACAGTCCTGCGCACAACCACTACGCCACTGGGGCTCAGCCAGAATGTGAATCTTTATGGCAGTAAAAACTCTCATCTTTCACCCATTCCAGCAGAAAGACAATTGTAAAGTTCAGTTCTTTAGTTCCCTATTTCTCATAGATATTTTTCCTTTAAGGTGTTCATAACAGTAGTAAAAACAATTATGAAGTAGCAACGAAAATATTTTATGAGGAACTGTATTAAAGGGTGATAGCATTAGGAAGGTTGAAAACCACTGCTCTAATACATTGTTTGGTAACAAGTTTATTACTCTGGCAATCACTTAATCTGTTGTCAATTTGAGGATTAAACATGTAGGGGTGGAGTCTAGCCTGTCAATCTGGAGATAGCCAATGAGACCTCTCTGTGGGTGTGGTCTTGAGAATTCTGGGAAATGTGGTAATTCCTTCTTGGTGGCGGAGATACTAGCTCTCTTGGCTTACTTCCATGGTGAATATTATAGGTAAGCCTGTGGTGCCAACATGGCCAAAGACGATAGATAGGTCTGTTGTGACATGGCCAATGAACACACGCAATCAATTGAAGGGTGGAGATAGAAAAGGCTTGGTGAGCCCCGCCCTTGCTCTCTTGCTTTCAGATCTTCAGACCAGACAGCTGCCTTATTCGTCCTGTGCTTCCACCTCCAAGCAACATTACCTGTGGGACACTTAATTGTGGACTGTGTAGCTGTGAGTTGAGGTTCCTTCAAGCCCTACTTTGCCACGTTCCTGGGATATACATCTCTTGAGCTGGGGACTGTCGGACTCTGTCATCTGGCTGACTGTTGGCGACTTGCCCTGCTGTTTGCTGCTTGTGACCAGATAGCCTGAATTGCTCTATAGAGGACTACTCAGTGGCCCTTAAGACTTGAAGGACTGCTGGTCTTCTAGCTGTCTCATGCAAGTGAGTTGCACTGAGCAATTTGTACTGTTTTATAATTAACTCTTTCTTATCTTATATACCCTTCTCTATATATAAATATATAATTACTAGTGTCCTGGTTTTATTTCTCTAAGAGAACCCTGCCCAACAGTCTCTACAGACAACACTCACTGTCTGAGAGACTCAACTAACAAGGCTGGCTTCCTGTGAGTCATCCCTGAGAAGTCACATGGACCTACACTTTTTTTTTTTGCATCACTGCCCCCTGGTGGTGGGAGTAGAAGGCCCAGCCTTGCTCCTAGATAGCGCTGCTGGATTTGAACCTCCAACCCAGTGGGCCGCAGTCCCACCCACAACTATCATGCCACCAGGGCTCAGTAGACCCTATCCTGATGCAGCAAGAAACCTAGACCAAGAGAAGACAACAAAGTAAATCTGGTCATCTTGAAAAGAAAAGGAAGTCTTATGTGGAATCTTGATTCTGTAAATATGGGAAATTGAAAAAAATTGGTTCAACTTAAGTATATGGGCTGAGCCCCGGTGGCATAGTGGTTGTGCGCGGGACTGTGGTCCACTGGGATGGAGGTTTAATCCCAGCTCCACTGGAGCAAAGGCGGGCCTCCTACTCCCACCACCAGAGGGCAGTGATGCCCAAAAAAAAAAAAACACTTAAGTATATGTTAGCTGTAGATATTCCCTTGAAGCAATAATTAAGATCTTTAAATAAAAAGAGTACAGGGGCAGTGAATGATTTAATGTGGCTCTTCTAGTCAAAGTCTCTAATGCCCATCAACCAAGTTTTCCTTGCATGGATATAATTTTGTTAACTTCCTTAATCATGAGTTAAGAGTTCTGTGAATTGTTAGTTCTAGATAGCCATTGCAATGGGTATTAGAACCTAGAGATACAATAGAAAACACTAATTAAGAAAATACAACTGCATCAGAAATGGGATTCATTGCTGTAACTCCAGACACACAGAATTTTTCGTACTTTGTTTTTGTCTTTTTATTATTTGGGGGGAGGGCATCACTGCCCTCTGGTGGGAGCTACCCAGTGCTGCTCCTGAGAGTAGCCGCTGGATTTGAACTGCCAAGCCTATGGGCTGCAGTCCCGCACTCAACCACTTATGCCACCAGGGCTCAGCACACAGAATCTTTTTTGAGAAGAGAACTAAAAAGGCATGGGAATTAAAATATTTTATTCCAAAAATGGTTTTAGTGTTACTTGTAATGAATATAAAAAGAATGATATACTGCAGCTGAGAGCGGAACGACTGCTTCTGAAGTGGCCTGGCTGATTAATAAGAGGTCAGTACTTACTGGAACCATCCTGCCAGAGTCCCCAGTTCATAAGTGCATAAATAAGAGATGGCAAATAAATTTGAGTATTATTTAAAAGGTTAAAGTTACATGTTATTTTGGCCTCACCATTAATACTCAATAGTTCTCCTACCTCTTATTGTATTATAGAACATTCAAGATTGCCAAGAGCTGTAAATCCACTTCAGACTACATTTAATTATAAACACTAAAAGAGAAACCAAAAATTGACTGGAGGTAAAAAAGTTTCTAATTTGAAGCCAAAGTAGAATTAAGGAGCTTATGAAGAAAACCTGAACCCCACCAGAACTTCTGAGAGAACAGGATTTTTACATTTGAAGTGAAGACCTGCGGGTAAAAACCCTATTTGAAAATAAAATTTTAAAAATGAAGTCTCTTTAGAAATTGGACAGTTTACATTGGATGTATCAAAAGGAAAAAGTTCTGTGCTTCGCAGAAAAAGCCCTCTTCTTGAACTGAGATAGAGATAGTGGGTTTGCTGTGCTTACTATGACAATCACCTCTATCTGCTTACTGAGTGGAAACTGGGGTGGTGGAAATGCAGCAGTAACGTGACACAGGTAAGACCCCCAAAGCACATTTAATTAAGTTAAAATTTAGCATCTTATTGTTTTCTCCTTTTACTCACTTTTCATTTTGGTTTTCATTTTTTCCTGCTTTCTTCTGGAGTGAGATTTTCCTATTTTGTTATTGCTGGGGCTTGGGGTTCTGTGGATTTTGGGTAGAATTTTTCTTTATATGACATCTCAGAGGGGTAAATTTAAAGATAGTAACTAGATTAATAGATTCTTAAGAGTTGTTGCGGGGGATAAGGTTTTAAGAGAAAATGAAGCACCAATAATTACCAGTATAAAAATGAAGAAAATATTTAAAAATTGATTATGGTAATGATTGTATAACTATTTAATATATTCAAATCATTAAACTATATGGTATGTGAATTTTATCAATAAAACTGTTAAAATAAAAATAATTATCAGTGTCACAGTGAAAGTCAGCATATGCAGTTCTTTTATTTGAGACAAATAATTTGAATCACAAAAATTGTTTCTTCTTGAGTTTTTTCTTCATCTTTTACATTTACTAATTCTATTGAGTGACTACATTATCTTCACATGCCCATTAGCTAAAAATAATTCCTATGCAGCATTCTTATGTTAAGGAAATATTTATATTCTTATTTGCATTACTATAAAACTGTTTACTAATAACTTTAGGACAAAGAAAGTATTTACATATAATTCCTACATCCTTCAGGCTATTTTAGTATTAATCTTATGATCTCTACCAAGATAAGGATTCTTATCAATTCTTATACTTCCATACTTACGTAAGATTTTTCTCCAGTGTGTACTTTTTGATGTAGAATGAAGAATGTACTTAAAGGAATGCCTACAATTACTAAACAATGGGAATTCAAAAAGTTCATGAAAAATCTTCATTATCTTTTTATTCCACTTTTACACAAACTTTTTGAAGACCCCTCATAGATCACAGGTCTTTTCTCATTTGACTTTTACATGCTAAGGAATCCCATATTGTGTATTATATGAAGAGCCCTGGTGGTGCAATGGTTAAGCACTTGTCTGCCAAGTGTGAGTAGTTTGAACCCACCAGCTGCTCCTCAAGAGAAAAGACCTGGCAACCTGTTACCTTAGAGTACAGCCTCGGAAACCCTACGGGTTAAGTTCTACTGTCCTACAAACTTGCTCTAAGAGGAAATTGACTCAGCACACAATATAAACAACATGTGAACTCACTGTGATGAAAAAGATAGGTATCATTACTAAAGGTCTTCTCATATTCATTGCAGTCACAAAACTTTTCTCCAATATAAATATTCTGATGTTGAATCAGATAGGACCTATAGCTGGTTATTACAACAATGTATTCATATTCTTACATGTAAAGGAATTCATATGGCATAAAGGTAGTTCCATACTCACTACACTATGTTATTGGATTTCTTTGCAAAATGTATTCTCTGATGGACAGTAAGATTGGAGCCTTTACTAAAAGCCTTCCCACATTCATTACATTTATATGGCTTTTCTCCAGTATGGATTCTCTGGTGTACAGTGAGGTTTGAACTATAGCTAAAGGTCTTCCCACACTCAAAACATTCATATGGTTTCTCTCCAGTATGAAGTCTATGATGTTGAAATAAGGATGACTTATGACTAAAAGCTTTCCCACATATACTACATTCATAAGGTTTTAATCTAATGTGATTTCTCATATGCAGATCCAATGATTCAAGTTGGTTAAAGGATTTCTTACATTTTTGACATTCAAAGGGTTTTTCTTCAGTATGAATACTCTGATGCTGAATAAGATATGAAAGGGTACTAAAGATTTTCAGGCATTTGTTGCATTCATATTGTCTTTCTACAGTATGAATTCTTTGATGTCGAGTCAGATGTGAGCTACAGTAAAAGGCTTTCCCACATTCACCACATTCATATGGTTTCTCTCCAGTATGAATTTTCTGGTGGTGAGCGAGAGATGACCTATGAATGAAGGCCTTCCCACATAAAGGACATTCATAGAGTTTTTCTTGAGTATGAATTCTCAGATGTTCAATGAGATGTGAAACACGACTAAAGTATTTCCCACAAGCCATACATCCATATGGTTTATCTCTGGTGTGAATGCTTTGATGATTAGTAAGTGATGAGATGTGGCTAAAGGCCTTCCCACATTCAATACATTTATATGGTTTCTCTCCACTATGACTTGTTTGATGTCGAGCAAGGGATGAACCATGGCTAAATGTCTTTGCACATTCACAACATTCATAGGGTTTCTCTCCAGTATGAATTCTCTGATGGCGATTAAGGATTGACTGTTTGCCAAAGGCTTTTCCACAATCACTGCATGCATACATTTTCTCACTATTCCAAGACGGGCGAAGGCCAAGAGATGTGCTTTCACTGAAGGCTGCCATACTTTCATTAGAATTCAAAAGTTCCTCTCCATCATTTATTTCCTCGCTTTTTATAAGTAACTTATTTTGTAAGCTTTTCTTAGGTATATCATATTTGTGTGATTTTCCTTCAACAGAAATTAACTGTGGGTCGGAAAGAATAGAGGTTAAATGAAAAATGCTTTCAAACATATTGTACTTGTAAACACTGTCCCCGGGAGGGTTTTCTCTAAAAGTGAGCGTCACAGGTCTAAAATGTTCTACCTGATTTCCATTTATCCCTTCCCATGTCTCTGTATAGTCACAGTCATTGTTAAAAATTGTATACTCAGGATCTTCTTTTATGATTTTTTCTATTATTATCCTTTGGGGTGAATCTTCATAAATATGCTCCTCTGATGTTAATTCTTTGTTTTCCTGCTTTGATTCCCAATCTGAAATATATCAAGAAAAAAACATTGCTTTTTCTGACCTTCATGGAGAAATAACTTTTTTTTTTTTTAGGTATCACTGCCCTCTGGTGGGAGTGTAAGGCCCAGCCTTGCTGCTGCTGGATTTGAAGTGCCAAGCCAGTCAGCCGCAGTCCCGCACTCAACCACTATGCTACTGGGGCTCAGCTCGAGAAATAACTTTTATGGTAGAAATTAGAGAACTAGACAAAAAGAAAAAGTCCTCCCAAAGCACATGACAGTTCAATGATTTCTAGAAAATGCATAGTGGAGTAAAGTGTAGAAAACCCACAGGGTCAGAAAGTTTTATATAAAAGAAATGGGTTCTGGATGAGCCCCAGTGGCATAAGTGGTTGAGTGCGGGACTGTGGCCCGCAGGCTTGGCAGTTCAAATCCATTGGCGGCTCTCAAGAGCAGCACTGGGTAGCGCCCACGACCACCAGAGGTAGTGATGTCACCCCCCAAAAAAAAGTAAAAAAAGAAATGGGTTCAACGTAAGCAATTAATATATGGGGTGAAAATATATATAAATCACATTCGAAATTTCAAACTATCATTTTGTGGTTATGCTATGAAAGATCACACTTGTGTTTTATAGTTTTGATTCTTCAAACATTAGTCAATCTCAGATTAAGATGCCAGATTTATATGCTTAAAACATGTAATTTATAGTTTGTCATTCAACAGCAATAACTGAAGTGGATGACAGCAAAATAATCTAAGTGCTTTTTAGTTCTTACAAGTATTTAGAATGAATTTATTCAGGGTCTGTGAAATCATATGATTCTTAACATTTGACATTTAAACTAAAAACAAAAATAAAACAATAAATCCTCTGTCAACAGTAGTGATGCCATGAGGGTAGGGGGGAGGTAGGGGGAGAAAGGGGAGAAATGGGAACCGATCACAATGATCAATGTATAATCCCCCACCACACCCCCACCCCTCCAGGGGGGTGAACAACAGAAATGTGGGTAAAGGAAGACAGTGAATGGTTAAAGCTATTAAAATAATAATAATTCATAATATATGTAGGATTAGAGGGTGGGAGAGGGAGGGAAAAAACCAAGAACTGATACCAAGGCTTAAGTAGAAGGAAAATATTTTGAAAATGATGATGGCAACTTATGTACAAATGTGTTTGATAGAAGCAATGTATGGATTGTTATATAAGCTGTAAATGCCACAATTAAAATAATATAAAAAAGCAAACAAAACAGAAACAGAAACAAAACACCTCTCTGCCATTCAGAGCATTCCCCACTCACAGTGCCCCTACTGGACAGGGCAGAGCTTCCCTGGGGGTCGGAGACTTGTTAAGGGAGTACAAAGCCTCATCTTTCTCCCTCCATGTGGCTGCTAGCTTCCCACTGGTGCCCTTGCAGTTAGCAGCCCAAGGTGTACCCCTCCATGTGCATATTTGATCTGGGAAGCTTAGCTTTAGAGGAAAAATGGTTTTCCAGATAATTGACAGCTTTTATTGGCCTAAAGCCATAATTAATTTTTCCATAGTGGATTTTAAAATAATTTGTGATATTTTGTTTCTAATAAAAATTTGGGGGTGGGGGAGAGGAAAAAAAGATGAGCTGATCTCAAGGGCTCAATGGAAAGTAAATGTCTAGAAAAGAACGATGGGATAAACATATGAATATGTTGGATACAACTGATGTATGGTTTCTAACAAGAGTTGGAAGAGCCCCCAGTTAAAAGACTAAAAGAAAAAGAAAAAAAAGATGGCAAACAACTCACACTTTCATTGACATAAGCAACACATGTAGCTTATAAGTAAGGATGGAGGAATAATCCTTTGGAAATCTAATCCAAAAATTCCTCAATTTCCTTTAATATCTGGAATCTTTGAAAATAGTATACACCTAGCATATCCTAAAATGTGTCATATTCTGTACAAGTTTTTCTACTTCAAAACTTCCTTTGCTTGATTCACCATGACTCACCTGTAAACAAATCTTGTGACAGTCTATCCACCACCATCCAGGGTTCTTTCCCTTCCTCCAATAAGGTGATCACATATGGCTTAGGTATGGGAAGACCTGCTTGTAGGGGAAAAAAAGAGAAAATTATGTAAGCTGTGATAAGAGGGCATCACAAGAAGAACCAAAGGAAGAATGTTTACAAAAATGGGAAGTTAAGCTTTAAGCAGGGCACAGGGGGTTAAACATTTACTTGGAAACATAGAACAGAATTCAGCCATTTAATTATAAGGACTCTTAGCAATTCAGAGTAGCAGAAGAAAGACCTTCCCTATTGGAGGTAAAGGGAAGATAGCCTTACCTAGAGAGACCAGGTTCTCATAATTCTGGACCATCACATCCTTGTATAAATCTCTCTGAGCAGAATCTAGCCACCCCCACTCTTCATGAGAGAAGTCTATGGCCACATCACTAAATGTAACCTGAAATGGCAAACAAATTTGAGGGCTCAATCAGGGCCCGGGTCTCTTCCGTCACTGGACAAGGAATCAAATGACTCTGGATGTGAAAAAAAGCCAACAAGAATCAACAATTACAAAAATAATCATAAATTTGATCTAATTAATAACTAGAAATATATGTGCTTGACATTGCTATATAATAAGGGTGAGACAAATATATGAGCTTTGCTTCAGGCAAGTTAATTTTTTCAAAGAAAATAGAATTATATAAATTTCAAAAATTCAGCAGTTATCATTTGGTAGTATATAGTCAAGTTCTGAGTTGTATCTTTTATGGCTTAAGTGCTAGGTAAGAAATAAAAATGATGTTAAATCACTTGTCTTCTAAAGAGATGATCACTATGATCTACCACTTTCAAGGGGAAAAGAAAGAACAATCCAGTAAGTTCATAAAGAAGACATCTTAACAGATTACAAATAAGTAGTTTATAAAGAAAATATATACATAATTATGGCGTACTCAAACCTTGTGTCAATAGTCAATTGAGAATTAAAATAATTTGAGATTTCTGAGAAAGAACACTAAAGGATTGTTCCAGACCATACAGTCTGTCAGTAGGATCTTAACATAAGAGCAAAGAATATAATGGACCCATTTCATGGAAAATATTCTAAAGAAATATTCACTGATAAGTCTAGCAATCTCTTCTTCTCAAGAGTACTCAAAATATTATGGTATTATTTAAATTAGCAAAATCTCTTTTAAGAAGCTTAAGCCATTCTATAACAGGTTACAAGTGTGAGAATTAACAGATACATCTTTCCCCAAAAAAAATTGATTTTTTAAAAAATAGATGCATCTAAAATGGCATTGCAGTTATATTTCATTTGCAAGATAAGACATTTCTTGGATGTGGTGAATTTTTCTCCAAGAGTGGATGACTTAATACTCTTATTACTGTATTTGGAAATTTTTCACAGATAGTTTTACTTTAGATATAACAGGAGGTGGGGGTGGGGGTCTGTGTCAGATGTTGGGGAAATAAATAAAATCTCCTGCCAATGTAGAAAATCCTCTCCACCAAATCTCCTGCCAATGTAGAAAACCCTCTCCAAGTGTAGAAAATTTTACTACTAAAAAAGCATTATTAGCCCAGAGAGCCATGAATTTCACAAGCTAAAGAGATTACAGAGACAATAAGAAACTTCACCTTCTACATGAGACTGCTATACTTCACTATACACATGTTCTCAGAATGATGAGCTATTATCAAGTAAAAGAACTTGATACCAACATTTGCTACATATAAGTCATTCTGAATTCACCTGGGAATGAGGTGGGCACCTCTGTTCTTTCATTGCCCTATCTAAGGAAATATAAAACCACTCATGTCTTTCAACAAGCAGAGAGGTACAATTTGGAGCCCAGCACTTAGGCTCACTCCTAGAGACAGGGAAACAGGGTGGATGTTTACATTTCAAAAGGACATTGGTAAGCTATAATTCCAACAAGAAGCTTACTTCATTTTTTTGAATCATTTATATACCTCTCAAAGTACATAAAGAATTCACAATTAAGTTTTCTTAAGGAAATGCTCTAAGAAATCCACTGTCATTGAGTCAATTCTGACTCATAGAGACTACATACTACCAAATATAACGAAATTCCATCGGACTTTTGTGGCTGGTGTGTGTGTGTGTGTGTGTGTGTGTGTGTGGCTGGTCTTTACAGACACAGACCAACAAGCCTTTCTTCAGCAGTCCTACTCTGTGGGTTCACAGACAGTTTCTTTTGGGGTTTTTTTTGTGGGCATCACTGACTCTGGTGGTCGTGGGCACTACCCAGTGCCGCTCCTGAGAGACGCCGCTGGATTTGAACCGCCAAGCCCAGGGGCAGCAGTTCCGTGTTCAACCACTTATGCCACCCGGGCTCAGCCCAAGGTTCACAGACAGTTTTACTGATATTGGTCAACCTTTGGTTTTTGAGTCAAGCACAAATAAGAAATCAAACCTCACACCCACTGACACCAAGTTTCTAAGACTGTAATCTTTATGCTCCCAGGAAACAGTTGGTGGTTATGAACTACCGACCTTGTGATTAGCAGTGCAGTGTTTAAGGGAGGGAGAAATGAGACTCCCTTTTGTCATTAGGGAAAATTCATTTTCCTATTTGGATTTACTCATACATAGATATTAAGAGTTATACTAGCCACATTAAATGAACTAATAATCACTCCATCTTTGCCCACTTTCCACAATCTTTTTAAAACAATTGTCTTTACAAATATCAACTGATAAATCAAAAGTAAAATGAACATTATATCAAATTTAGAAAGCACTAAATTCTATTTCACCAATGTAAAGATATTTCATATTTTGTTTTCAACATATTATTAATGGATGTCATCCTATTAATAGCCTGAAGAAGAAAAATCACATGAAAAGAAACTGTTCCTGGGCTGAGCCCCGGTGGCGTAGTGGTTGTGTGTGGGACTGCGGCCCACAGGGTTGGCGGTTCAAATCCAGTAGCAGCTGTCCGGGAGCAAGGCTGGGCCTCCCACTCCCACCAAGGCAGTGATGCCCATCCCCACCCCCACCCCCCAAAAAAAAGAAACTGTTCCTTCTTTAGAAGAGGGTTCCTTCACTTTGGCACTATTCATGTTTTGGACCAAAGGTAACTGTTGTAGGGGACTGTCCTGTACTGACGTCACAGAGTGCTTTGCATGCCCCTGGCCTCATCCACCTGTAGCAGCTCTTCCCATTATGAGACCAACATCATCTCTAAAACTTGCCAAATGTCTACTGCAGGGGAAAGAGGAGAGCAAAGTGTCCCTGTTGAACAACTACTGTTTTTTTTTTTTAACAATTATAGTTCTTCAAACGACGCTCCTAAATCTATGGATGCTGAAAGTGTTCTCAGGTCTGTATCATTTCACTCCACCTCTGAAAGACTGACGAGCTCCAAAGTAGCTTTCCAGAAGACCCTTCCACTATCTCCTCCCTTGTAATTGCATTTGCTGCCTGCCCTCAATCATTTAGGATACCTATCTGTCCTAGCATTTATCTAATTTGTGTGTGTGTGTGTGTTTAAGACTTCTCAGAACATGGAACCCCATCAGACTCAACTGGAAAACACTGCTACCGGTC
The DNA here is from genome assembly GCA_004026705.1 of Nesogale talazaci. Lineage (NCBI taxonomy): Eukaryota > Metazoa > Chordata > Mammalia > Afrosoricida > Tenrecidae > Nesogale > Nesogale talazaci. The sequence continues at coordinate 33,771 of PVJH01004142.1, forward strand.
AAAAAAACAGACCTTAAACTATTTTTTTTAATAGACTTTTCTACCACTTCATTGTTCAAACAGGCAATAATTGGTTATATAACTTTAAGTTAATTCAATTCCTCAGTTACTCGAGACAGAATTCAACCTATGTGGTTGATGACTGTGACATTGGACAATAGCCTGTGTCCCCGTGGCTGGAGAAAAGCCCCATACCTGCCAGAACTAAAGCTGCGCCCTTCTTGGTGGTAACAATGCCTAAACTGCCAGAAGCCTAAACTACATTTCCCAGGCAAAGTATATACAGGACATCTCCATCCCTGTAGGAAGTTTTCTTAGGATCATGAAGTCCTGTATCTCCGTAAATACCTAACGAAGGCTCTTCCTAACAGGTACTTGATGGTACTTAGAAAATAAATCAGTACATGATTTAGGGGTTTACTTTAGTTTTTACTTTAAAAACAGGAGCAGCAAAATAAAATTATTTCTTCAATTTTATCTAATTTTTCCCAAGAAGCCAGACTCTGTTCAATATGTACACATGTTGTTCGTGCCCTCTTCTGGGCAGGCTTTCACCTTCATCCCATGATTCTTCCGATCAGTTAGCAATCATTAATTCATTTATTCGCTCAGCAACTATTTCCTGAGCACAGGCCTCTGCTATTTATAAGAGGTCAAATGGCAGTGAGAGCATAAAAATCTTTATGTCTGTGAATTTTCGACAAGAAGAAATCAAGGGTGACTCCACAGAACAACTGACCTGAGCAACTGGAAAAATAAAGAAACCATGTTATATACGCTGGCTAATCATAGAGCAGGTACCCTCGACTTGCATGTCTGCATTCTGAGTTGTAGTAAAATCCTACTGCCCCCACGGGCTTTGGGCAGCACAACACGCCGCTTTCGCCATCTGTGGCAGAGGAGTGCTGCGGGCGCAGAGCGGCCTTGGGGGCTCTGGACGAGCCCGGCCTTTGTTAGAACAAAAGGAGAGCCCGAGCAGCCCCGCCACCAGCCTCGCTGCCCTGGAAGCTGCCGGGAGCCGAGCAGCCCCCGCAGCGCCCCGAGAAGGCCGTTTCCAGGGAGATCCGGGGCGAGGCGCAACTCACCTGGGCCATGGCTGCGCTGTCCGGCCGGCCCGAGGGCAGGGCGCTGTCCTGGAGGGCGCAGGCAGGGCCGGGCAGGCGGGTGTGCCGCGCGCCGGGGGCCCCCCCACGAGAATCCGCTCTCTTGGGGGGTAGGGCGTCTAGGGAGACAAACTTCAGAAACGACAGGAAGGACGCCGCTCGGCACGAGCGCCCCCCATCTCCCACCGACCGGGGGGGGGGGAGGGGGTGGCGGGCGGGGGCAGTGCCGTGGTGTCTTCCCCCCCCCTCCCCCGCTCTTCTTCTCTACTCGTGAGAGCGGAGCCCAGGCGGCAGGCGCTGGAGAAGCGCCAGCGTCGGGGCTGCAAGGCCCCCAGGCCCCCGAGAGCTGCGGGGCCGCGCACTGGACGGGGCGCTGCCCGGGGCCCCCGCCCCCCAGCCCCGTCCACCCGCGGGGCCCGCCCGGGAGGGGCCGCCCTACCTGACGCGCAGGGTCGCCGGCGAGCGGACAGGGGCCTCCCGCGGCCCGAGGGCAGCACCGACCAGCGTCCTCCCGGGGCCACGGCCGGACCTGCGATTGCGACTGCGGCGCGGTGGAAGCCGAGCCGCGCCGACGCCGACGCCGCATTTCCCAGGCTCTTCCGCGTCCTGGACAGAAGTTACTGCCTCCGGGAACAACGGCGCCCTGCTGCAGAACCACACTTCCCAGAAGCCTCTGCGGTGGCGCGAACGAAACAAACCTGTCTGAGCGGTCAGGAAAAAGCGCGTCGCGGACGGAGCCTGCGCGCCCGTGGCTGGAGAAAAGCCCCAGGCACAGGGCAACCAGGCAAGAGTTGGCTCCGAGGAGCCAGGCCTGCCAGAACTAAAGCTGCCCCCTTCCTGGCCGTCACAATGGCTCCAGAAGCCGAAACTACATTTCCCAGAAAGAGCTGAGCGCGACTAGCTCTTCCGGATCACGCGTACGCTGGCACCCCCCCCCCCCCCCCCCCCCCCCCACAAAAGGATTGTTGCGTTGCTGATAGAAAACATCACATTTTTAGCGTCAAATTAACGTCCTATAGGGTGGCTTCACACCAGTTAATTAGAATGCCACTTACTCTACGTCACTTGTACCCTATGAGGCTTTTACATTTTAATCGTTCAGTTGGGGACTCTTACAACTCTTCTAACAATCTTGGTACTTGTCAAGGATATTTGTACCTATGTTCCTGCCATCCTTTCTACTTGAGCCCTTGGTATCAGCTCCTCGTTTTCCACCCTTCCTCACCCTCCCAAACCTTTGATAAATTATAAATTATTTTCATATCTTACATGTCCACTGTCTCTCTTCACCCATGTTGTGTTCCATGTCACCCTGGGAGGGGGTGTTATACATCAATCATTGAAATCAGTTCACTCTTTCTCCCACGTTCCCCTGCCCTCATGGTATTGCTGCTCTCATATTGTTTCTGAGGGGGTTATCTGTCCTGGATTGCGTGTGTTGGTAGTTCTTATCTGTACCAGTGTACATGCTCTGCTCCAGCTGGATGTGCAAGGTAGAACTGGGGTCATGATAGTGGGGTTGAGAAAGTATTAATGAATTAGAGGAAAGTTGTATCTTTCATCAGTGCTATACAGTACCCTGGCTCATCCCATTATTGTGACCCTTCTGTGAGGGGATATCCAATTGTCTGTCGATGGGCCCCCCTCTACCCCCCTTCATTTGCATCAATATGATTGTTTGTTTTGGGTCTTCTGATGTCTGATACCTGATCCTGTCTACACCTTATGATCACAGACTGATGTGTTTCTTCCTGTGGGCTTTGTTGCTAGTTGGCCACTTGTTTATCTGCAAGCCTTTAAGACCCACATGCATTAAAGTGACCAGACGTCCCGCTTTCAAACAATTTTTCCCCGCGTCCCGCGACATTTTAAAATTAAAATAAATATATCATAATACTATTTTTGCATTCTATGAAAATTTTTGTTGCTCCATATAGACCAAATTTTTAATCAAGAACCCCCCCACCTCCCCCCCACCCCCGTCAATGATATCCCACTTAAAATCTGGTCACTTTACCATGCACCCATTGTCTTCAGCTACTGTGTCAGAAAGGTTAACATCACAGAATGCTGGGCTATTAGAACAAAGTGTTCTTGCATTGAGAGAGGACTTGAATAGAGGCCCAACGTCCATCTGCTACCTTAATACTTAACATATAAATATGTATACATAGGTTTATGTCCCTATCATTATATACAAATATATTTACATATATATCTCTATAAATGTCCTTTGCCTCCTAGTTCTTTCCTCTATTTCTTTTACTTTCCTCTTGTCCCAATATTGTGTCTCACCATCATTTGGTTTTCAGTAATTCCTCTGACTACGTTGAACCAGGTATTCTATGCCCTCCGCACCATTGACTTTAGATCACTTGTTGTTTCCTTGTCCCAGGGTTTGTTGGCTGCCCCCTTCCTTTCCCTCATCCTTGAACAATCAGTCACATTTTTTTCTCCTTGGGATTGTTTATCCTGCCTATCTAATATAGGTGAAGAAGAAGAAGAAGAAGAAAAATCTGATAAATAGTTCCAGGTGTGTCTGTTGATCTTTATGAATGTTTACCAATAGAGTCTGATGAAGTACTAAGCCCTGGCCCTGAAATCTGTTTTGGGGACACCTTGAAGGACTTCATTGCTTTGTTTCTCTTGCTGTTCTGTGACACTCCTTTCATGTTTCGTCCCCCATGTGGGGGGTCAGATCGGGCACACTTCCTGCACTGTGTCTAGTATCCCCTGTAGCGCTATGGCCCAGTGAGAGAAGCCATGTCTTGTGGTAGAGTCGGACCTATGGCTGCTCCAAGCAGGAATATTGTTCTCAGGGTTTGGTGGTGTTCTATTTCTCACTTTCTCCTCCCCTCTGGTTTACCCAGCAGATCATAAGCTTTACATTAATTGATTTACACACATTGTTTCATCTCATCAGTGCAATCCCACTAACACCTTACTAATTTCACCTCTTCCTTTTGTTCCCTGTCTCTATTCATCCTTTTCCAGCCCTTCTGAACATATTCCTTAAATAGTGTTCCTTTCATTCCAAATGGTTATTCTCAGGTAAGCTCATACAAATAATGTTCTTACTGTTCTTATAGACCTGTCCATATTTTTGGCTCAAAATTTAACCACAAGAGAAAGATCAGTTCCAGAACCAAAGACTGACATAGCCTGGGAGTTTCCACCAGTCTCTATCAAACCAGCAAGCCTGTTCTTCTATAGTTTTTTTTACCTCTTTCTCCTATTGTATCCAGTACCATGGACTTCCAAAAGAATCAACAAATGTGTCTTGAAAGAATTACAGCCTTGCTCCTTAGAAGCAAGGATGACAAGTCTTCATCTCAGGTACTTGGACATTTATCAAGAGAGACCAGTCCCTGAAAAAGGGATCTCATGCTTCATAAAGTAGAGAAGAGGCAAAAAAGAGGAAAATCCTTGATGAGATGAATTGACAGTATGGCTGCAACAGGGACTCAAACAATTGGGCAGACTGGGCAGTATTTGATTCTGTCTGTATAGTCTCTGTAAGTTGGAATTGACTCAATGACACCTCAACTAACAACACCAGGACCTTCTATCACCACTCCTTTCAGAGCAGGTGGAGTACTGGTAGCAACACTAGTTACTTCTCCTGGTCTCATGGTTGTAGACATAGTCCATTAGTTTATTTGATGCGTTCATAGTCCATTAGTTCATTGGACTCAATGTTTTTGTGTGTATTCAATTTTCATCATTCTTTTCTCCAGACAGGGAGAGACCCTAGACTACTCCCTAGCTTTTAAGATCCTGTTAACTCAGTAGGATATAGATTTTTTGAATTATGTTTTGGCAATTGGCTTTGGTATTACCCCTTAAGACTATTGTTCTAAGCCCCCAGATCCAATGACTCATTCCCTCAAGGTGCCGAGTCATGTTCACAAAGTTTCCATAAATTTGCCCCCTTTATGGTCCATGGATATGGTTGGAGAAAAGATATTTATCCAGGTACAACTATCATCTCTCAAATATAGAGAGATCTCTCTCTCACACTTGCTCATCCTGCTTGTCTATCCACTCATGGATCACCTTTACTGAAGGGTGGTGTACATAATATACATACCTCATACCTCTGCTGTCTTTCACTTGCACTCCTCGCAGTCTCTTCTCCTGATTCCATCATTGTTTGACAATCTCCCTCTTAGTTTACACTGTGCTTCCCTTCATTCAAGTTCTTAAAATTTACTTGTCTTCCTCTCCATGCCAAAGTTCTGTAAATTTACTATTCCCTCATTTTATTTTATAATTGTCTTTATTCAGTGGTGGGATTAAAATAATTTCACAACTGCTTCACTGCCCTAATTGTCATTTTACATATAAGAAAAGATATATTGCTTCTCGATTGACATCCTCACTTGAAATATTCTTCACTTTTATCTGAGCATCATCAGCTGTGTGACTTATCCCAAACCATCTTTTCACTATAGGAGTATGGTCCCACTTCTTTACAGGCAGACCAATTAGACAATAATCATTGTGCTTGATATATAAGAAACAGTTGGGCTGAGCCCCAGTGGCGTAGTGGTTGTGCGCGGGACTGCGGCCCACTGGGACGGAGGTTCAATTCCAGCAGTGGGACTGGGCCTCCTACTCTCACCACTGGAGAGCAGTGATGCCAAAAAAAAAAAAAAAAAAAGTAACAGTTAAGCAACTTCCCTTCTCTGAACATATTGTTTCCGTCTTCATTATGTTCTTCTCTGGTTATGTCCGAATTCTGCTGAATTTATAATCATTATTCTGACAATATTCTTAGCCCTTTCAACACTTTCAGGAATTACATAACTTATTCATAATCTCTTGGAAAATTTAGGTGTAACAGAAAGCTGAAACACCCTTTGCTATCTGTTTGGCATTTTTTTGGTCTACATTATGTTTGTTTCCTGAAGCAATAAACACAAAGGAATAAAAATGCTTTCATTAAAAAATGTTACGAGTTTTAGAAAATTAATAAATATTACAAACACAGTTCCATCTACTTTTTTATACCTATGGATGGAATGAACATTACTACAGGTGCTAATACACTGTTAGGCAGGTGAATATGAAAGAGTAGATAGTATAAATTTTTTATTTCCACACCTTCCCAGAGAAACCTGATTCCAAGTGCCATTTCAACAAAGATTCACCAAACTCAACAAAGTAGGTATGGGCTCTGCCAAACCAGTTGACTCCCACTATTACAAAGTGCTATCTCTGGTTCACTGTTTTCAATCTTAATGGTTTTACTTTGGATAATGCTACATCTAATATCAGGTTGATGTTTCTTGTTGATTCTCTGTCCAAAGAACTCCCCTTAGTATTTCTTTTAAGGTTAATATGATCTTGCCATTTTCCTTTAATATATATTACATTCCTTTAATTTTGGGCTACATGTAAATATCCTAACTTCACCATGGTATCTGAGTGACGATTTTGCTTTTTATTTTTTAAAAAATTGCTATTTTTTGAACCCTAGAATGTGGCAACTAGAGAAAAGTTTTACTAGGGGAAAAAGGAGCTGATACCAAGGGTTCAATAGAAAGTGACTGTCTAGAAAAGAATAATGGCAACATTTGTACAAATATGCCTGACACAATTGATGTATGGATTGTAATAAGCATTGTAAGAGCTCTCAATAAAATGATTCTTTTTAAAAAGTTTAAGAGAAGATCCAACAATGTGGTACCAGTGCAGGAAAATGTATGCTAGCATAACAGGTACAAAGTCCAGAAATAGAAAATCATATATAACCAAAGTAATTTCAAGTGGTTGGTGAAATGATAGGTATTATTGGATGGAGTAAGATATGGCAGATATATATTAT